>JAABOM020125329.1:0-21918 GCA_011800125.2 Solanum clarkiae | reverse complement strand
ACCCAAAATGCTCAAAGAGCCAAAATCAAAGACATATATGTGATCACAATATTGTCATAACCAACATTTTATCAAAACTCGTATTATAGAACATAATTGAGCTTAACCCATAACATAGTTCTCAAAATAATCCATGTACATGAATGCATATACTATGGACAATGAGAGAATGACAAGGGTAATTAGGATTCATTTTAAAATCAACAGTATAATATGAAATTCAATTGAAAATATAATTAAATCCACATTTAAATCATAGTGTAATCACCCATGCATTTAAAAGTCTTAAAGGGGACATTCATACTTGAAATTCCATAAACCCCAAAGAAAATCCTTATGTAATAGTTTAAATCACTTCAAAATCATCAAATAAATACTACTCGTGCATAGTTAGCATTTTAGGATTCATAATCTTCAAAACCCCGAATTTAAAGTAACTAGAAATCAATGAGATTGCCTAAAAATAATTTTTGGCTCTCCTTGATTAAAGGAAATCAAGGATGAACCCACATACCCTAGAGTTTAAGTTTCTTGAAATTGAGTTGAGAAAGAATGGAAGCTTGGAAGTGGGTCTTGGAATCTAAACTTGTTCTTGAGTTTCCTTGAAATTGGGATTGGGGTCTTGGTGGAGGCTCCTGAGAGAATTGAGGGTGTATTTGAGATGAGAGTAATGAGTTTTGATCCTTAGAAATATTATTTAGGTCTTTTAGGAAGGTTAAGATAGCATTGGAAGTCAAAAAAATTATTATAATAATTAAAATTTACAAAAATATCATTAGTGATCGGATGAAAAATTTGATAAAGTGATGCCCCATAGAAGGTCCTACGGGTCTGTGGCACTCCACGGGTCATGTGGAGTGCTGTGACAAGGTACTTGGTCTAAAATTTGAGGTTGGAAATCGATTGGAAAAAGATGCCTCGTCATGACCACGGAGGCCTCCACGGTTTGTGTGGAGCCTCACGGTCCGTGTGGAGACTCGTGGCACTATACTTGGTGCTGGAAAATTTTGCCAGGCTCCATGCCAAAGGCCACGACCCGTGCCACCTGCCACGACCCTTGTGGGTGGTCGTGGTCCATGCCTTGGCCTCAACCTTACCTCCACGCCTACCAAACCTCCTTTACTCACCTTCACGCCCCTCCTTACGACCAGTGGTAAGCCTCACAATGCATGCCACTAATTATGCCACCTTCCTCAGTGCCAAAGTGGACTTTTCCAACCCCAGCTGCCCCAAACGGCCTGTCAAAGGCTAGACTGGCAGTCAAACAGTCCGTGTGATAACACTGTACGGAAGGGCCTCACGAAAACGATCATAACTCCTTCATCCTACCTCAAAATGAGGTGAAACCAAGTGCGTTGCGAAGCTAAATCAAAGGATTTCTATTTGACCTGGCGTGGGCCACCCACTTCCAAATGTGCTAAGAGTTATGCTAGTTTAAAGTTGACCCTTCTATCGGTACTTGTGTCCAACTTAGCCAACGGAAAATCCTTTGAACTTGGCTTGACGTAGAAGGGCCATGATGGCCTTAAACAACATAAATTAGCTTGAGAATCCAAGTTCTTACATCATCTCTCCTTGAGAACAATCATCTCCAAAAGTGCAAGAACAAGGCTTGAAAGGCTTAGGTGGGAACATGCAACTTTCCAACACAAGATATTATGCATAACTCATCATTGGAAATTACAAAGCCATTAAATCTCATGTCAAAATAAATTCATTCAAAACATCATAAAAACCATTCTAATGCATATGTACGCATGCAATACCATGAGACTTAAGAAGGAAAGAATTGGGACTAACGAGAAGGAAAGGGCCTAATACCTTAGGCTTAAGTAGATATGAAAATATGGGGGTACTGCTTCATCATATCCAATTCCGCCTCCCATGTAGCACTCTCCACATGTCGGTTCATCCAAAGCACCTTCACCGAAGCCATATACTTATTACGAAGCCATTTTACTTGTCTATCCAAAATCTCTACCGAGACCTCCTCATAAAACAAGTTTTGTTCCACCTCAATGCCATCCAAAGGAACAATATGCTAGGATCTCCCACCATCTTTCTCAACATGGACACATGGAAAACCGGGTGAATAGAGCTCAAATTTGGGGGTAACTTTACTCTATATGCCTTATTACCAATTCGTCCAATAACTTCGTAAGGCCCTATATACTAGGGACTTAGCTTTCCCTTTTCGCCAAAACACATCACTCTCTTCATAGGTGAGACCTTCGCAAACATCCAATCTCCAACTTGGAATTCAAGGTCTCTCTTTCTAGCATCCGAATAGGACTTTTGGCGGCTTTGTGCCATCTTCAACCTTTCTCTAATCAACTTCACTTTCTCCATAGCCTCCATTACCAAGTCCGGGCCACTCAAAGCCATTTCCCTAACTCAAACCATCCCACCGGAGATCTACACCTCCTATCATACAAGTCCTAAAATGGTGTCATACCAATGGTAGCATGGAAGTTATTATTATAAGAAAACTCGATGAGTGGATGATAGTCATCACAATTACCTTCGAACTCCAACACACAAGCCCTCAACATATCTTCCAAGGTTTGAATTGTCCTCTAGGCTTTTCCACCGATTTGGGGATGAAAAGCGGTACTCAACTTGATTTTAGTACCGAGTCCGCTTTGAAATGATTTCCAAAAGTTGGAGGTAAATTGGGTACCACTGATCTGATATGATAGATCTTGGCATACCATGCAACCTTACCAATTCTCGAATGTACAACTTCGCATATTCTTTAGCACCAAAAGCAGCCTTAACCGATAAGAAATAAGTTGATTTAGTCATCTAATCGATGATAACCCAAATAGAATCAGATTGCTTCTGAGTCCGAGGCAACCCAACCAAAAAGTCCATATTTATGTCTGCCCATTTCCAAGTAGGAATCTCAATGTCTTCAGCCAACCCACCGGGCCTTTGATGCTCCACCTTCACTTGTTGACAAATTGGGCATTCAGATACAAACTTGGTTATGTCGCTCTTCATACCATTCCACCAATACACCTCCTTCAAATCCCGATACATTTTTGTGGACCCTGGGTGAATAGAATAGTGAGAACTATGGGCTTCACTCATGCTCACCTTCTTAAGATCATCCACATCAGGAACACATAATCGATCTTGATATCGAAGTACACCATCTCCTCCTTGGGAGAAAATTTCAATATTCTTTTCGGCAACCAATTTCTCCAACTCAACTAAGGATGGGTCTAGATCTTGCTTAGCCTTCACATCAACAACCACTGAGGACTCGGCCCTATTTAAAACATGTATACCACCATAATTGGAGTCGGCCACTCTAACACCCAATCTAGCCAAACTGTGGACATCCCTTGCCAACTCCCTCTTGCCTTTCTCAACATGAGCCACACTTCTAATGGATAGCCTACTAAGAGCATCGGCTACCACATTTGCCTTGCCGGGGTGATATAGAACACTTATGTCGTAATCTTTTAGGAGTTCCAACCATCTCCTTTGTCCCAAAATAAGGTCTCTTTAAGTGAACACATATTGCAAGCTCTTGCGACCGGTAAAAACATCCACATGAACCCCATACAAATAGTGCCTCCAAATCTTCAAAGCAAAGACCACCGCCGCTAGCTCAAGGTCATGAGTTGGGTAGTTACACTCATGTACCTTCAATTGCCTTGATGCATAAGCTATTACCTTACCATGTTGCATAAGTACACAACCCAAGCCAACTTGAGAGGCATCACAATATACCACGAACCCGTCCATACCATTTGGTAGAGTCAAAATCGGAGCCAATGTAAGTCGATCATTCAAAGTTTGAAAACTCTTCTCATACTCATCCGACCATACAAACTTAGCCTTTTTTGAGCCAATTTACTCTCAGTGGAGAGGATATAGACGAGAACCCCTCAACAAACCTTCTATAGTAGCCCGCTAACCCAAGGAAGCTTTGAATGTCTGGAATAGTTAATAGTCTAGGCCAATTCTTTACCGCCTCGATCTTCTTCAGATCCACCTTTATACCATCACCGGACACCACATGACCTAGAAAAGAAACCTCACCTAACCAAAACTCAGACTTGCTAAATTTGGCATACAACTTCTTCTCTCTCAACGTTCACAAAACTGACCTCAAATGATACATATACTCTCATTCGCATCAGGAATAGAAAAGAATATCATTAATGAAAACAACCACAAGACTATCAAGAAAAGGCTTGAACACCCGATTCATGAGAACCATGAACACGTCCGGAGCATTAGTTAGGCCGAACGACATCACAACAAACTCAAACTGTCCATACCTCGTTCTAAAGGTCGTCTTGAGAATGTCACATTCTCAAACCTTTAACTGATGATACCCGGAATGGAGGCCGATCTTCAAAAAGTGAGTAGCCCCTTGAAGTTGGTCAAACAAGCCATCGATCCTAGGCAATGGATACTTATTCTTAATGGTCACCTTATTCAGTTGCCTATAATCGATACACATACAAAGACATGCATCTTTCTTTCTTATAAATAACACCAGAGCACCCCATGAAGATATGCTTGGCCTGATGAAACCCTTCTCTAACAAATATTTCAACTGATGCTTCAATTCCTTCAACTCAGCCAGTGCCATACGATAGGGTGGAATAAAGATAGGTTGAGTATCCAAAAGAAGATCTATGCCAAAGTTTACTTCCCTTTCATGAGGAATACTAGGCAAGTCTTTAAGAAACACGTCCGGAAACTCATTCACCACTGGAATAGACTTGAGTGTAGGCAATTCCGACTCTAAATCTTTAACCCTCACAATGTGATACATGCATCCCTTGGAGATCATCTTCCAAGCCTTGAGGTAGAAAATAAACTGACCTTTGATAGAGGAGTCACTACCTTTCCATTCAAGAACGGGCTCACCGGGAGGTTAGAACTTGATCTCCCGGTTCTATAATCTACAGAGGCATATGATGCATGCAACCAATCAAACCTAAGAATAACATTAAAACCATACATTTCCAGTTCCACAAGATCACACGGGAATACCTTATGCAATATTGAAACAGGACAACCACGATAGACTCTATGTGCAACAATAGATTCACGCATGCGAGTATAAACTGAGTAAGGCTTCCTCAAAATTTTTGGACTCAAACCAAATTTTATAGCCAATAGAGGAGTCATAAAAGACAAGTTTGCACCCGGATCAAGCAAAACATAAGCATCAAAATCAAAGACTTTTAACATACCAGTCACAATATCTGGAGCCTCTTCAACTTCCTGACGTGCATGAAGAGCGTACAACCTGTTGTTCCTCGGAGGTACACCCTGAGGAACCCTTGGATGACCTTGTATACCTTGAGCCACCTAACCTTGACCTTTCTGCAGGTTCTTGGGACAGTTGACAACTTTGTGATTCTTATCACCACACCCAAAGCAAGCACCCAATTCTCTCCAACAAGGACATGTGTGGTGCTTCCTACACTTGGTACACATAGGTTTCCACTAACCACCATCAACAGGTGCCTCAGGAGGAGGCACCTTAGCATTAGCAACTCGAGCACCTAAACTTTAGCCTTGTTTGAAATGGCCAAAACCACCACCCCGAGAGCCGGAGAACCCACCATAAAAATGGGCCCTCTTACGATCATACATCCTCCTCCCCTTGAGTTTCTCCCCTTCGATTTGTTCGGCATAAACCATAAGTCTCGAGATGTCCATATGCCAATTAAGCATGGATATATGATATTCTTGGACAAGTAAGTCAGAAACACCGGAGATGAACTTGTTCATTCTTGGACGAGGCTCAGCCATAAGTGTAGGGGCATACTTGGAGAACTTAGTGAACTTGATGGAATAATCCCTCACACTCATATTACCCTACCTGAGGTTGATAAACTCGGTCATCTTGGCTTCCCTAAGCTCAACTGGGAAGAAACGATCCAAAAAAAGCAAGCTTGAACTCTTCCCAATTAACAACATCACCAAAAACCCTCTCCATAGACCACTGAGTATACCACACCTATGCTACATCCTTCAACTGATAAGTAGCTAGCTTATCCCTCTCCTCAGAAGTGACACCCATGACATTTAATACTTTTGAGAGCTCATCAATGAATTCCTGAGCATCCCCATCAGCCTTAGACCCAAAGAACTCCAGAGAATTCATCTGGGTGAAATCTCTTACTCTGGAAGCTAGAGTAAAATCCTGAGGAAGGTTAGCCTACCTAGCATTAGTAGTCACCACTTGGGAAAGCATGGAAAAGGCCATATGGAACTCACCATAAGTGATAGGCTCATCCCGAGGCTCTTAAGGTGCTTGACCCTCATTAGCTGGGGCTGGTCTGGCAGGTCTACCACAAGGCATATTCTGATATAAATTAAGGATACCATCAAGGATCAAGAGCTAAACCAACTATTTACAGCACGACATAAGACATGAAGAAGTGAGACAATTCCTAGAACGTCGTCGTAGCCTCCCACTCATAGGCATGGTGCACTTCATACCTATGATTAGGACTCTACTTGATGAGGCATGTTGGACTTCGAGGATTATTTACAAACCTAAGGCTTTGATACCATCTTTATCATGACCTAGGCCTATAGCCCATATATGACACAACGTATGGGAACCCGAGAGTGCCCGAACAAGCCTCAAGATACCAAAACTCGCATCATCAGTTCAGAAGAATAGTCATCAATCCACACATAGTTCTAAGGGATGGGAAAGTAGGACTCACGCCATGGGGCGTCATGGAGAAAGGGTTAACATGAGTTCACATAACACACAACACAAAGTACTAAGGGGCGGGTATGTAGGACTCACGCTATGGGGGAATTCGAGTTTTAGGATCTTTCCATCAACATGAGAACAAGTCACACATCGGTACTTAAAGATAACCATATACATAACATAAACTTTTTTATAACACATAACATATAACATGAAGAGGTTTACAAGATGTCCAACAATGCCTCTACATAGATGGGTAGGGGGCCAAGACATACCCAAGGCTCACCCTCAATACATAAGGAGAAGTAAGTAACATAAATAGATAGATAGTGGTGCGTCCTTGAAAGACAAGACTCACCACTATAAGTAAATCTAGAATTCTGGCTAAACATCGAACAGTGGATGGTCAAAGTCCTCGGTCCCTACATGGTAAATTCATGTAGGCAAGAGTATGCATTAGTACGTTTAAATGTACTAAGTATGTGCGGTGCGATGCATGTAACTTACCAAAACTTGCATATCAATGTTAAATGACAAGGCACATAATATCAAAGAGTTGAATATCATAACAAGATGCTGTGGAAGTCATGATGCATGAAATGCAAATGATGCACTCATTTATATATATATTGGGATGTGACCTCAACCGACATAAGTAAGACTAAGAGGGCTATTACTTAGAATCCAAGAAATCCCCTCATCGGTAAAGAGGTGATCTACTTGCCAAGGGTAGACCATACTTCATCTTACGGAACAACTCCCTCTTCGTATAAAGTAACCTTCCTTGCGGGACAATTCCCTCTTCAGATGGGATTTTCACAAATCATAATTCAAATCATTCCTTATCCTTACGGGATAACTCCCTCTTCGGATCGAAAATCTATGCTAGGCACATAGTTCAAGGAAAGAGAGAGGGCCCTTGGAGATACCCCTAACGCCCCCAACCCATCGGTGCTAAGTCGTCATCCAACAAGAATAAATATATGTATACATATATATGCATACTTTTAAATGACGTAAATCATTTTCGAAACCATCTCAATGCATTCTTAGGCTTAAAGGTCAAAACATAATTTCATAGTCTTTATACTCATGCACAGAAATAGCCTATTCATATACAAAATGGTGCAAATACCTAAAAATGCTCAATGATCCAAAATCAAAGACATATATATGATCACAATATTGTCATAGACAACATTTTATCAACACTTGTATCATAGAACATAATTGGGCTTAACCCATAACATAATTCTCAAAACAATCCATGTACATGAATGCATATGCTATGGACAATGACAGAATGGCATGGTTAATTAGGGTTCATTTTAAAATCAACAATATAATATGAAATTGAATCAAAAACATAATTAAATCCACATTTAAATTCATATTGTAATCACCCATGTATTTAGCAGTCTTAAAGGGGAAATTCATACTTCAAATTCCATAAACCCCAAAGAAAATCCTCATATAATAGTTTAAATCATATCAAAATCATCAAATAAACACTACCCATGCATAATTAGCATTTTAGGATTCATAATTTTCAAAACTCCGAATTTAAAGTAACTAGAAATCCATGAGATTACTTAAAAATAATTTTTGGGTCTCCTTGATTGAAAAATAAATCAAGGATGAACCCACATATCTTAGACGGTAAGTTCCTTGAAATTGAGTTGAGAAAGAATAGAAGCTTGGAACTAGGTCTTGGAATCTAAACTTGTTCTTGAGTTTCCTTGAAATTGGGATCGGGGTCTTGATGGAGGCTCTTGAGATAATTAAGGGTACATTTGAGATGAGAGTAATGAGTTTTGATCCTTAGGAATACTGTTCAGGTCTTTTAGGAAGGTTAAGATAGCATTGGAAGTCAAAAATATCATTAGAATAATTAAAATTTACGAAAATGTCATTAGTGATCGGATGGAAAATTTAGTAAAGTGATGCCCCATGGAAGGTACCACGGGTCATGTGGCCCTCCATGGATCGTGTGGGTTGCCCATGACAAGGTACTTGGTCTAAAATTTGAAGTTGGAAATCAATTGGAAAAAGACGTCTCGTTCGCGACCACGGAGGCCTCCATGATTCGTGTGGAGCCTCATGGTCTGTGTGGAGACTCGTGGAATGGTACTTGGTGCTGGAAACTTTTGCTAGGCTCCATGCCAAGGGCCACAACCCATGCCACCTGCCACGACCCTTGTGGGTGGTCATGGTCCATGCCTTGGCCTCAACGTTACCTCCACGCCTACCAAGCCTCCCTTACTCACCTTCACTCCCTTCCTCACGACTAGAGGTAAGCCTCACGATGCATGTCACTGGTCATTCCACCTTCCTCAGTGCCAAAAATAGACTTTTCCAACCCCATCTGCCCCAAACGGCCCGTCAAAGGCCACATTGGCAGTCAAACAGTCCGTGTGACAACACTGCACGGAAGGGCCTCACGAAAACAATCATAACTCCTTCATCCGACCTAGGAATGAGGTGAAACCAAGTAAGTTATGAAGCTAAATCAAAGGGATTTCATTTTATATATTGTAGGCCACCAGTTCCACATATGCTAAGAGTTATGCTAGTTTAAAGTTGACCCTTCTACCAGTATTTGTGTCCAACTTAGCCAACGGAAAATCCTTTGAACTTGGATTGATGTAGAGGGACCATGACGGCCTTAAACAACATAAATAATCTTGAAAATATGAGTCCTTATAGGTGACCCTTATTTATCATCTTTATATCAGTTATAGTGTTTTGAGCGGTATGGATCTTCTAGTTGAGGAGAACGATGCAACTGGTACGGATACTAAGTGCAGTAGCCTTCTCGAATAGTTACAACTTGTGGCAACCCTATTTTAAAATGATGCATGTATGTAATTAACTTCTTCTCAAATACTATAGAAGTATTAGTACTAGAACTTAGCATTTTGGTGCTTTTTTCTAGAAAAAAGGAAAATTCTCATTAGCATTGAAGCTTTGGTACTAGTACTGACCTTTATCTAGAAATTTTACAAATCATAAGAATTAAAATTTATTTAACTATTCAAATATTATTCTAATGATATATCTCTCGATATGACATATATAACACTTTAACCATTGCTTTTCTACCACCATTAATAGCTTGTTTGATAAAGCTTTTAAAATTAGCTTATTTTGAATTATTTTTCTTCAAAAAAGTGATTTTGGCGAGAAACAATTTGTGTTTTGATCAAACTTTTTAAAAGTGTTTTAAAACACATTTTTAGTTTTTAGGGATTCTTTTGGGTTGGGGTGGGTGGGGGGGTATAGTTTATGAAAACAACTTATACTACTCTTCATAAGCATCTCTTTTTTCCCCAAAAGTTTGGCTAGGCACCTCATTTAAAAACTAACATTTTCTTCTTTTTAAAGAAAACTATAGCCAAACAACCTAATAGTCTATTAAGGTTTTCTTTTTATTTAATTGAAGTCTGGATCTGAATGGTTAGACATCAGATTATTAACTACATTCATTTTCATTAAGATTAAGTAACTAATTGGTCTGGATAAGTTTTAATGAAGGGTGTCAAGATGAGCCCAAATATAGGTAATTTATCCAAACTATTCAAAATTTTATGAGTTGGGCTCAAGATAATTTGAATTTGGCTCAATCTCAACCCATTCAAGCTTCAACCCATTATGAAAAAAATCTTCAATTGAGCCCGATTGAATCTTTAATTTCAACCTGTTCCTTGGCTCTTTACTTGCATTGATACAATCTATGTTTTCTATCTATTATGTATTTTCTATGATTTATCTATCTATTTATAACTTTTTCTTATTTTCCTGAGTTGAAATTTAAATTGTAGTTATAAAAAGTAAATAATAACATGTTAGAATTATTGAAATTGAGCGGGTCAAATAGGATGGGTCATAACCCAACTAAGTTTTATCCAATTTGAGCCCAAGGTAGATTTGGGTGGGTAATAACTGAACCCAATCTCTATTTCAACCAAACTCACCTTTTGGCACCCTCAGTTTTAATTAAGATCTAGAACAAATTCTTAATATCATTAAGAGGTATTTATTGCCACCCCTTTCCACTGGTATGCCACAAGTTTGGCCTTCTCTTTCAATGACACTCCTATGATGGCTATAATTCTCTAGTCCTTATCAAGAAACTCTTTAGGTCTTCATCAACCTTATATCTATGGTATTTTGAAGGGTTCATTCTCATCAAGTCTTGGACCTTTGTCAATGGTGAAGTTACTTGAGGAGGAAGTGAAACCTCGCTATTTGTTTGGTTGGAGAAGACTTAGGCCAACATCGAGAAGGCATCTCTAAACTTTGCATGGGTGACTCCATTTTATTATCATGGGAGGGTCTTGGTCTTTGCGCACATACCTTGGCCAAGGTGCTCTCCTTGTCATCATTATCTAGAAATAACAAAGAGAGCATCTAGGGGAATAATCTTAGACAATTCTAACAGCATGACATGAATCATGAAAAAGTGAGTTATTTCCTAAACAACTCATAACCTCCTAATCATTGTTATGGTCTGCTTCAAAACCATGAACATGACTCTACTTCACGTGATATGTTGGATTTTTTAGGACCATTCACAAATCTAATGCTCTGATACCAAGCTTGTAATGACTCAAGCCTAGGGCCTAGAAACAACATGGCGAATGAGAAACCCAAGGGTATCCCAAACAAGTTTTATAGCATATATAAGTACATCCTTGGTTGTGGAATGTAATTCAAGCATCATTTAGTTATACGAAGGGGATTCGAGACTAAGAATGCAATCTATGAGAAAGTGGGTAAGTGATTTCTGTCACGTAATCTCATCAAGCAATGCTAGGGGAAGGGAACATGGGATACAATTTATGGGGAGTAGGGACTTAGGGAAATACACCATATCATAAACATCAACATACATGAGATATGGACTACGGGATAACCTCCATTGAAGCGCAAACATTGTATAACACATCCGTAGCATGAGCATCCAACAATACCTCTATCATGAATTGAATGGGGCCAAAGACATGTCCTGGACTCACCCTCAAAATGAGAAGTAAAAGTAATAATGTCTTAGTATATGTATGAAAGATAGAAAAGTGATGTTTCCTATGAACTAGAGGACTCATCAAAAGGAAAGATCTTCTCACGTAGAACTAGCCATGATGAGGTAGATGGGGAGGTGCTCCAGTCCCTACATGATAAGATCATACAGGCAAAAGTATGTGTTAGTACCTTAAATGTGCTAGCATGTGGGATGCCATGCCATAAGATATCGTGAGCCATAATAGACAAGATGCATACTCACATACGAAGGTAATAAGCTCTATGACGTGAATGAAAAATGCCTTAATAAAAACATGGATCGAAGGTAAAACATAATTTCATATACATCATACATATGTGGGAGGAGACCGTAATTGACATATAAGACCTTGCGAGCTACTATATAGGATCCAATATAACCCTATATTAGTAGAGAGAGACCACTTGTTGGGTGAGACTCTATCAACTTAAGCATGCATCTTGAATAAATAGAATTGCTTAGGTGGATCCACTAGCCTAGCCTACAAGGGCTTCTATGGTGGCACATAGTTAATGAAATATGAGGATGATACTAGAATTTCCTTACCGAACCCCACCTTCATACCTCATTCAACGTTAAATCATTCCCATGAAATATTTTAGAAATATAAGCATGATCATATTATTTCGTGAGCATGTAAACATAACACTACCGTATTAGGAGTATTTCATAAAACTTATTATCAATCAAGTGAGAATTGTCCTTATCACAAGAGGATCCATTCTTTTGGTGAGAATTCTTTTTTATCACCAACTTATTTATTAAAAGAGGGATTTATTAGTACTTCATCACTTTCATAAACTTTCATAACATATAGTTGAAACCCTTATCATTTGTAGTCGTACTTCATTAGAGAGCTTAAATTAAAATTGGGTCGGTGTAATGTGGGTAAGCTTTAAATCATGAAACTTAAAAGGATTATCCATAAATGTAGCAAGGTTTATTAACTTAAATCATTCTCAAAACAACTCACCATAATCATTCATATCATCTTTCAAAACATAAATATGGGAACACGAAATCCATCTTGTAAAATCATCAACTTCATAGCACTTCATGGTATCATAACATACATAACTTGAATATCATAAAATAGTTCATAATAATAAACCCTTAAAAGTAGTTCATGCATTTTGACTCAATATCGACATAAATCATGGATAACAAGAGTAACAAGAAGTACACATAAGAAATGAACCTTAAATTTAAAGGATTGAGTAAAAAAGCTTTTGGGGCTCCATGGGTCTAACTGCCAACATAAATCATGCATAATAATATAATAAGAAGTACCCATAAGAAATGAACCTTAAATTTAAAGGATTGAGTAAAAAGGATTTTGGGACTCCATGGGTGAAAGAATGTATGGATGAAGAAACCCACATACCTTAAGGCCTTGAGATTGATTAAGAAGACTTAAAGAAACTTGGGGAATCACCTTGATACTTGACCTTCAATGGATGAACATTGAAAAACTAGGAATTTGGATGAACTTAAAAGAGGAATTTTGGAAGGTATTGGGAATTTGGGAGTGTTTGTAAGAAGAATAAAGCTAAAAATGAGTGAAATTTCATAAATTCCCGCATATAGGGATTTTGGGATATTTCCCAGGTTCTCTCACTTAAATTTAGAAATTTTTCAAAAACTTTGTACAATGATGGAACACTGGCACGATATGGAGGCATTCCTGCACTGATCATTTTTGTACAAATTCCAATTTTCACCTATTTTGACCAAGGATTCAGTTTAGGTCACTTTTGTCCTAACATAAATCCTTTCCGCGATGCGGAGATGTCATGTACCTTCCTGAAAAGTGTAAAAATATGAAAAAAAAATTATTTTTCAATACCATTGCCTTAAAAATTAAAGGTGATAATTTTTCCACATGATTTTGCCTCCTGAACAAGAAGACAGACTCGAATTTGCTGAAAAATGTACAGAAAATATATTATGCAAGAAATCTATTATATGGACATTCCAAATCACTTTGGGAGGTGTTACATAAACCACAGAACTGAATCAACAGAAGGAGCCTTGGCTGAAACATCAAAAACATAGACCAAATATGCTAAACAACCAGTAGCTACCAACCTTGGGGCCCAAACATAAGAAATAATATGGATCGGTGTGCAGATAATAGATTCCTACCACACCACTAAAGCTATACCAAGAATGGACAAGGTGAAAGTCCCAACAAAGAAATCAAGAATTGCACGATAAACATCCAACTAATCCATGCCTAGAGTAGTATCAAAATCACGCATATCCTGTGACAATAAGTCTACCAGAATATCCTCCCCCTGAAGAGTAACTATAAATGACCTACATACCTAATCCACTACTATAAAATCTCCTACTGAATTTAAAACACAAAGTGTTACTTAAAGAGGATTGGGGCTCACCCTTAAGCGGGAAGCAAAGTAAATGGAAACATATGATATATAGACTTGGGATGAAATAAAGTTGAAGTTGGTTGCTAGTATAATATAATCTTAAATGTGATATTATTATCTAATGCCTCAGCCTCTAATTGTATGGAGCTGCATAGAAATGGCCTTGATAGGCTCTCTCTGTGGTATAGCCTCTACTACCAGACCTTCTGCCTTCAAAACCATGTTGATCATCTTTGAACACATGCTGGTCATCTCAAAAACCTTACCAATTGCTCCTATGACCTTGATCTTGACCTCTATCTTTAATTGTCGATTGTAGGGTTGACTGGCCTACCTAAGTACATCTCTCTCTACATGGGTGATCTCGGGACTAGTGATCCATAATCATCGCATCCTAAAGAAGCTTGATCATGATAACGTCACTAGTTGCAGCCTGTAGTTCCTATCTTAAAACCTCTAGATCCCTCGCTAGCTGATTGAGAGGACTTGCTCTGCCCTGAAGTCCCTACACCTCTATCCCTTGGCCTCTGCTTGGTGAGATAAGGAGGACCCCTCTGCCTGGAAGTATCTTATGACTGGCGACTATACTCAGATACTTGTAATGAAGCTTGAAAAGAATGGAAGGACTAACCCTGTTGCAACCTCGGCTGGGACTTATGAAACTGCCCTATGGATCAGTACCATGTCCCTCTGTAGTTTCCCTTAAAGCGATCTCACTTGTCGATGCCCCCTTGGACCTTTTAATGAAGCTGCTCAATTGTATGAGCATGATCGAGAATATTCAAGAATGAGCAACTTGCTGTAACTAGTGACTGGGTCTCAATCCTGAGGTGGGTCCTCAAAACTCTGATAAAACACCTAATTCACTGCTCCTCAGTAGGCAATATGGTAGTAGCATATCTGGATAGCTCATGAAATCTGGCCTCATACTCTGACACTATCAAGAACCTTTGCTCCATTTTAATCTAAGAAGAATCAATAATTGTAAAAGTATTCATCATCCATACCAAGCCCATCTAGAGTTCCTCTCCCCAAACGTGTATAGAATGCAACAACCCAAACTTGCAGACAATTTAAGACCACGAAGTTCTACTCTCAACACCCCAAAACTACCAGCAACCGTTTCTAACATATTTGGATCTTTGTAATCCAAGGAAAAGATTCCACAGTGAATATAATCTGGTAAAAGTAGACACATAAATGCATAATCACCAGCTAAACTGTCTACAGGGAATATAATTCGTTGGCTCTACATGTTCCATTAAAACCTTGGGAGAAACAAGATGGTTAAGGATGAAAATGTGATAAAAGCACAACTCAGCTAGCTTATGCTTGTTTATCCACTTGTCTTTGTGTAGGAGATCATTAACAACCACAAAGAACCAGCACCACGAATGTATGGGATGACTCAGCCTGGATTTCGTTCTTTTTCATGCTACGGTGACCCTTATTCATCATCTTCATATCAGTCTCAGTGTTTTGAGGAGTATGGATCTTCTCGTTTAGGAGGAGGATACAACAGGTATAGATACTAAGTGCAGTAGCCTTCTTGAATAGTTACAACTTATGGCAACTCTATTTTAAGATGATGCATGTATGAAATTAACTTCTTCTCAAATATTATATAAGTGTTGGTACTTGAACTTAATGTTTTCGTGCTTTTTTCTAGATAAAAGTAAAATTCTCATTAGAATTGAATCTTCGGAACTAGTACTAACGTTTATCTAGAAATTTTACAAATCATAAGAAGTAAAATTTATTTAACTATTCAAATATTATTCTAATAATAAATCTCTCAATATGAGATATACAATATTTTAACCATTGCTTTCCTACCATCATTAATAGCTCATTTGATAAAGCTTTTACAATTAGCTTATTTTGAATTTTTTTCTTCAAAAAAGTACTCTTGGCGAGAAACAATTTGTGTTTTGATCAAGCTTTTAAAAGTGTTTTTAAATACATTTTTAGTTTTTAGGGATTCTTTTGAGTTTGGGGGGGAGGGGGGAGGGGGTATAGTTTGTGAAAACAGCTTATGCTACTCTTCATAAATATCTATTTTTTTCCCAAAAAGTTTGGCTAGGCACCTGATTTTTTTTTCTAAAAAAACAAGATTTTCTTTTTTTAAAAAAAAACTATGGCCAAAAAACCTAATATTCTATTAAGGTTTTCTTTTTATTTAATTGAAGTATGGATCTGAATGGTTAGACATTAGATCAGTAACTACATTTATTTTCATCATGATTTAAGTAACGAATTGGTCTGGATTGTCAAAATGAGTCCAAAAATAGGTAATTCATCCAAACCATTCAAAATTTTATGGGTTGGGCTCATGATAATTTGAATTGGGTTTAATCTCAACCCGTTCAAGCTTCAACCTGTTACAAAAAAATCTTCAATTGAGCTCAGTTGAATCTTCAATTTCAACATGTTCTATTGCTCTTTACTTGCATTAATATAATCCATGTTTTCTATCTATTTTATATTTTCTATGATTTATCTATCTATTTGTAGCTTTTTATTTCATTTTCTTGAGTTGAAATTCAAATTGTAGTTATAAAAAATAAATAATAATATGTTAGAATTATTGAGATTGAGCGGGTCAAATTAGATGGGTCATGACCTAACTCAATTTTTAGCCAATTTGAGCTCAACCATTTGAGCCCAAGGAAGATTTGAGAGGGTAACAACTCAACCCAATCTTTATTTCAACTCAACTTGCTTGTTCGGCACCCCTTTAATTAAGATCTAAAACAAATTCTTAATATCATTAAGAGGTATTTATTGACATCCCTTTCAACTGGTAGGACACAAGCTCGGCCTTCTCCTTCGATGGCACCACTATGAAGGCTACAATTCCATAGGCCTTACCAAGGAACTCTTTAAGTATTCATCAACATTATATCCTTGGTACTTTGGAGGGTTCATTCTTATAAAGTCCCGGACCTTTGTCATCGGTGAAGTTTCTTGAGGAGGAAGAGCAACCTCCCTATTTGTTTGGTTGGCCAAGAGTTAGGCCAACTTGATGAAGGCATCTCTAAACTCTGCATGGGTGACTCCCTTTTATTATCATGGGAGGGACTTGGTCTTTGCACACATACCTTGGCAAAGGTGCTCTTCTTGTCATTATTATCTAGAAATGGCAAAGAGAGCTTTGTTAGTTAGGGGAATAATCTTAGAAAATTTTAACAGCACGACAAGAATCATGAAAAAGTAAGTCATTTCCTAAACACCTCATAGCCTCCTATTCATAGTTATGGCCTGCTTCACAACTATGAACAAGAATCTACTTGACGTGGTATGTTGGATTTTTAGGATCATTCACAAACCTAATGCTCTGATACCAAGCTTGTCATGGCCCAAGCCTAGGGCCTAGGAGCGACATGGCGAATGAGGAACCCGATGGTATCCTAAACAAGTCTCATAGCATATATAAGCACATCTTTGGTTACGAAATGTAATTCAAGCATCATTTAATTATACGAAGGGAATTCTGGACTTAGAAAGCAATCTATGGGAAAGTGGGTAAGGGATTCCCATCATGTAATCTTATCAAGCAATGATAGGGGAAGGGAACATATGACGCACTTTATAGGGAGTAAGGACATAGGGAAATACACCATCTCATTATCAACATCACAAACATCAACATACATGAGATATGGACTAAGAGATAACCTCCATAGAAGCATAAACATCACAAAATATGTACATAGCATGAGCATCTAACAAGACATCTATCATGAATGGAATGGTGCCAAAGATATCTCCCGGATTCACCCTCAAAATAAGAAGTAAAAGTAATAATGTCTTAACATAAGTTCGAAAGATAGAAAATTGATGTTTCCTATAAACTAGAGGACTCATCACAAGGAAAGATCTTTTCAAGTAGAAGTAGCTATGAGGAGGTGGATAGGGAATGCTCCAGTCCCTACATGGTTAGATCATATAGGCAAAAGTATGTGTTAGTACCTTGAATATACTAGTATGTGGGATGCCATGCAACAAAATATCGTAAGCCACTATTGACAAGATGCATAGTCATATACAAAGGTAACAAGCTCAATATTATGTGAATGAAAAATATGTTAGTAAAACCATGCGTGGAAGGTAAAACATACTTTTATGCATATCGTACATATGTGGGAGAGACCGTAATTGACATATAAGACCATATGAGCTACTATATAGAAACCAACACAACCAAAGGCTCCTATGGTGGCATATAGTTAATAAAATGTGAGGTTGATACTGGGATTCCCTTACCGAACCCCACCTTCATACCTCATTTGGTGTTAAGTCATTCCTACAGAATATATTAGAAACATAAGCATATATTAGAAACATAAGCATAATCATATTCATTCATAAGCTTGTAAACATAGCATTACCGTATTAGGAGTAGCTTATAAAACTTATTATCAATCAAGTGAGAATTGTTCTAATCACAAGAGGATCCATTCTTTTGGTGAGAATTGTCCTTATCACCAACTTATTCATTAAAAGAGGGATTTATTAATACTTCATGGCTTTCATAAACTTTCACAACATATAGTTGAAACCCTTATCATTTGTAGTCATACTTCATTAGAGATCTTAATATTAAAATTAGGTGGTTTTAATATGTGTAAGCTTTAAATCACGAAACTTAAAAGGATTATGCATAAATGTAGTAAAGTTCATTAACTAAAATTATTCTTAAAACAACTTACCACAATTATTCATATCATCTTTCGAAACATAAATATGGGAACATGAAATTCATCTTGTAAAATCATCAACTTCATAGCACTTCATGGTATCATAATATAACATAACTTGAATATCATAAAATAGTTCATAATAATAAATCCTTAAAAGTAGTTCATGCATGACTCAATAGATAATAATTTCCAATATAAATCATGCATAATAAGAGTAATAAGAAGTGTCCATGAGAAATCAACCTTAAATTTAAAAGGATTAAGTGAAAAGGCTTTTGGGCTCTCATATCGCCCAAGTTACACCTCCATTTTAGAGTATAAAGCAGTCATTGTTAAGATCTAAAACCTAGCCAAGGTTAGGGTCGAACCCATAGGGAAAACATAGACTTAAGACAAGTTCACCAATAAGCAACTCAAGCAGTTAACCAACTCAATTCCCCCCGGGGGGGAGGGGGTTAGCAATAATCCATAAGAAAGTAAGCTAAACTAACTATCACGAGAGACAATCAACAATAGAGAGTAATGAGGGTATTGCCTTCCCCATGATTCCTCAACTTAGTATCACCGGATAACCCAATTCTTATTTAATGTATAGCATGCAGGATGATAATTTAAGTTCACAAGCCCTTTGGCCGAAGGTGAGAGGCAAATTTCACTATGTGACTTGGCCCATCTCTATAATGTGTAATACTAACCATTACCTATAAGTCCCAGTATAACCTCCCCTAGGCCCAATTCGGTTGATTAGATGAAAACACATCAATCGAATCTTGTTAATCATTCTCTTTTCCTTTTCATTACTACCTTGGTCCATCGAGTAAAACTAGGCAGGTTCTAATGTTGGCCACCATTAGAAAACTTGCAAAATGAGGAGAATTGATTAATACATTCATAAACCCATTCCAAGAATTGTAAATTACCCGAGTTTACTTTGCTAGTTCTGATGGTTCCCATAATACTAGTTGTGGATTTAGCTACTCCTACTATGGGTAGATGAAGAAATTATGAATTGAGAAAACATAATTAAATACTTAAACCAATTGAATTAATATCAAGAAGAATGACAACCACAAGATTCAAGATCAAATTCACCCACAAGTATTTTCTCACAATCTTCTCTCTCAAGCATTGAGTTCTCCAAGCACAAACCCTAAAAGTATTGAATAATGATGTCCTCCTTGGGAAAATAACCTAAAAGTACTATTTATAATAATTACTAAGTCCTAAATAAAATAGAAAAACTGGTCGGCAAACTCCACGAAGGGTATGAGTCTTAGTCGGAGTCACGTAATCAGCTCCTGAGATTTTGGACTTCACTTCTATGACACCACTTTATGACTCGTAAACTGATCCTTGACTCGTACTACATGTTCATAGGCTTCAACTTCATTAAATTATCCCTCCTGAAAATCTTCACGAAACCCATCAATATGACTCATAGAATGCTCTACAACTCGTATGCATGTCTCGCTGAGGTGATCTTCAAAATTCATCCTTCACTGAAATTTGTCACAAAATTGCTTTTACAACTCATGGAATGCTTTATGATCCGCAAAGGGTATCATAAATTATGAAAAAATAGTAATCTTCTGATATTCGTACCCCAAATTGCCAACTTGTCTTCCTGCGAATCTAAACACAAAAACACAAAAAATCCACAAATATCACATTGAGAACATACAAAATCTTAAGTTTTAAGCATCAAAACTGTTGTATTTTGATAGCACATCAACAGCCTTAGCTTAAAATTGTTGCTTGTCCTTAAGTGAAAACTCAATTTATATAGATAGTACAGTAACACAGAGAACTTAACTCAATGGCGTATATCATATGCATCTCAAACTTAGATACCCACACCAACTTTTCAAAACAGGATCAGGTAGATATTTAGCAAAATAATGCAAACTGGTGCATCTGACAACAGAATTAGGACAAGCAAGGGGCTGTCAACAGTCCACAATCACGGAACAAGTCAAATGCTAACAATGCAATGTAAGTTCCCTCATAAAAAGAAATCCCATATTTGACACTCAATGTTGATTGCATGTATAACCTTGGGACTGTGAAAAACACTCACTCACACAAAAGAAATTCATGCACAATGACTAATGTCATAGGCTTTCCCTATACTCATGACTCAGACCTTTCTAGGCTTGTACCGTAGGCTCAAGGGGCTTTGTTATGATAATTTAGGAAAATAGTGACTAATGACCTCCTTGAAATTGCTTTTTTCTATAGTCTTGCACTACCAACTCTGTCATTTTCACTTTATTCTCCCTTTTTCCTTATTCAAGCTTTTCCGGCTAATTTCTTCTCATTTTTTAGCTTTTTTGTCTTGTTTTTATGCTTTTTTTTTTTTTTTTGCTTTTTAGCTCAATCAAAGGCATCTTTTATTTTTGTTGAACTCAGTACATGATTTTCCTTTTTGTTCTCTTCATTCCTAACTCTCCTCCTTATTTTTGTGCTTTTACCCTTTCACCAGCCACCCTCAACTTAGGCTTTTAGCCTGTATTGAGGTGCACAATATCTATCCTCCGAACCAGGACACTTTTGGTAGCCACTGTTAACTTAGGTTTTTTGCCTCAGTCAAGGTTCACAATGCTCAAGGAAAGACCAGATCTAAATTCAAGATTTTTCACTAGATAAGGCTAGGCTAATTAGGTGTTTAGAAAGAATTGGTACATATAAGGCTTAAATATTTAGAACAAGGGATATATCATCATTTGATTGGTTATTTTTATGCTAAAGTGGACTGTTTAAGAACAAAGGCCTAAGATCCTTTTCTAATCCATTTAATCTATAATCTAACTTAGAGTAACATAACAAGTTCTGAATTAGCACAAAATGCATGAATTTCACAAAATAAGCTCACACTCACATGGCATTGCATAAATTATCAACAAAAGACTCACAAATCATGCTTTTTATCTCAATTTACCCTCATTATCAGAATGGATATTGTCAAACACCTAAACATGCATGGTTACTATCTAACTACTAATCAAAAAGTTTTGGTGGGTATCATTTTTCAAATAAAACACAAAAACATAGTATATG
>JAABOM020125328.1:0-61944 GCA_011800125.2 Solanum clarkiae | reverse complement strand
CTCTCCCAGACCTTCATAGTATGGCTTAACAACTTGATACCCCTGTAATTGTTATAGTTTTGAATATCTCCCTTATTCTTGTACAATGGTACCATTGTACACCTTCTCCATTCATTAGGCATCTTGGCAATCTTCATAATAGCATTGAACAGTCTAGTCAACTACTCTATGCCATCCTTAACCATGTTCTTCCAAAAGTCTACTGGAATCTTATCAAGCCCGATAGCCCTCCCCCTCTTCATCCTACTAATAGCCCGTCTTACCTCCTCAACTTTGAACTGTCTCCAATAGCCAAAATCATGATGGTTTTCGGAGTGTGCCAACTCACCCAACTCAATATCTCTATCTCCTTTTTCATTTAAGAGCTTATGAAAGTAGGCTTGCCACCTTAATTTAATGGAAGTGTCATTCACCAACACCTCGCCTTCCTCATCCTTGATGCACTTCACTTGGTCAAAGTGGCAAGCTTTCTTTTCTCTTACTTTAGCAAGCCTATACAATCTCTTGTCTCCATCTTTGTCACTTAACTCCTCCTAAAGGCGCTCAAATGCTGCTGACTTAGCATTTGTCACCGCCATCTTTGCTTCTGACTTGGCCGTCCTATAGATTACCTTAAGCTTTTGGTTTTCATCTTCATCCCTACACTCTAACCACTATGTGTACACGACCTTCTTATCTTTCACTTTACCATGGACTTCATCATTCCACCACCAATCGCCCTAACATCCACTGAAGATCCCTCTCGAAACCCCTAGTACCTTGGTAGCTACCTTTCTTACGTAACCAGTAGTTATGTCCCACATATTGTTCGCATTACCTTCACTATTCCACGCCTCTAAGTTTCTCAACTTTTCTTCCATCTCGCGAGAAAGGGCAGGAGTAAGGCCTTTTTATCTAATCCTAGTTTGGGCATACATAACCTTCTTCTTCTTTTCTCTCTTGATCTCCACATCCATCACTAAAAGCCTATGTTGAGTGGAAATGTTTTCACTCAGAATAACCATATAGTTCTTACATAAGCTTCTATCGCCCTTTTGAAGAAGTAGGTAATCTATTTGAGTCTTAGCTACCGTACTACGGAAGGTAATCAAGTGATTTTCCATCTTTCGAAAACACGAGTTAGCAATCACTAACTCAAAGGGTTTGGCAAAATCCAAGAGAGACTTCCCACTTCCATTCCTCTCCCCAAAACCAAAGCCTCCATGAACACCTTAAAACCCATTAGTAGTAGCCCCACTATGCCCATTAAAGTCACCCCCAATAAAGATTTTTTCTATCTCTGGTATTCCTCGCACAACCTCATCCAGATCCTCCCAAAAGAGCCTTTTGACTTCCTCATCTAGGCCTACTTGGGGCGCATAAGAACTAACTACGTTCACAATATGTCTACCAACTACGGGTTTGATCAACATCATCCTATCATTAACCCTCCTAACCTCGACCACATACTCCCTCAGATCCTCGTCTACTAAGATACCCACACCATATCTATCCCTAGAACCACCCAAGTACCACAGCTTACACCCATCTACATGTCGAGCCTTGGTGCCTACCCACCTGGTCTCCTAGACACACGCTATATTAATATGTCTCCTCTTAAGACACTTCACTAGCTCTATGGATTTCCCTGTAAGTGATCCGATATTCCACGACCCGAGCCTTAACTTGAGTAACCCCGTGTCTCCCTTACTATCACTACCCTTGACCCCTAACCCCGATCGATGACATGACCCTAGTCCACCATTAGATACCGACGCCAATAGCTAACAACTAAAAACTCTCTAAGCTACAAATCCAAAAAATACAAGTAAAATCGTAACAAAATCTAGAGAGTATACAAATATAACAGTAAACAACCAGTAAAATACCAACAACAGGAAGATACCCAAAAACAATATGCTATACAGCCCACAATCAATATGCAATCAGCAACATCCAGCAATATGTAGCAACTACCCAGCACTATACTCACGATATATAACAAACAGCCCACAATAATGATAAGAACAAATTAGATAAAAGCAGAAAGCACCAGGCAGCAAGGAAGCACAAGAAACTAGAAATACAAATATCCAACAGTAATCAATGCAAGAGCTACAAATATAACATTGATCCGAATAAGAAATATATCAAAAATTTAAGTACAGGCCAAAAAAAGTAATAGGACTTTCGAAGCCCACAATATATGGGAAACGAATTGTAATAGTAATCAGCGTAAGAATTACAGAGAAAGGAGGAATCAGTAACAAAGAACATCAAAATCAGAAGTACAAAGAAAGGAGGAATCAGTAACAAAGAATTTCAAAATCAAGAAGTACATAGAAATGAAGGAACGAGTGAACCTGGACCATCGGAATGTCGAAGCTCTCTAAAATGGTCGACGTCGTGAATTCTTGTGTCGATCGCCGAGATGCCGACAAGATTTTGAATCATTGTGACAATTTTGAATCTTGGCTTTATCTGGGTTTGGTGTTTGCTCGATTTTCCATCGATGGATAAGAAATGAGAGTCGCCAAGGAGTCACGGAGATCCCAAACAATGATCTGGAATTTGATTTCGCCGGAGAAAGAGATCGACGGAGAAGACTGGTTTGGTCAGAAAAATCATTTTGAGGGACCGAAAATTTGAAGATTTGGAGCGGCAAAGGACGAAAAAGAAAAAGAAGAAGAGGTACAAAATAATATTGAACACTGGAGAAGTGTATGAGACCCAGGTATGACTTGTAACTTGGTTTACGAGCCATAAACTTGTTTCGTTGACACTCTAAGGGAGTAATTTTGAAATAGACAAGGATCTATGAGACCTATCTATGACTCGTACAAGGTCTCATCTGATGAATATTAAGAAAATCAAGTCACTGGAACTTTTCACGAGGAGCAATTACGACTCGTAGAATCATCTACGAGTCATAAAAGACTCTTTTGAACAAGAACTTCCAGGTATCTGACTATCCAAATTCAGCACACAGACCCCAAAAACATTTTCATCCTAAATCTACCAGCATCGAAGCATGCATAAATATACTCACATGTTTCAAAAACATAATAACCTATATCCCAAACATGATTTCAACTCATATTCACCCCATCAAAAAATGATAAGCATGGAAGAACATATGTTTCCAACAATTCCCTTTGTGATTAACACTAAGGCATGCTCCAATGATATCAAATACCAATTTACAGTTATAAACTATGCAATCTCACTCATCTAAACATGATAGATGATTCCATGGGAACACAATAAACAATCACAAGGCTACTATTACACCTAATTTCGGGCATAAGCAAACAATTTAATCAAAAGCACCCCCAATTTCACATTCCCAATTCATATTCATCAAGAAATTCATGCTTAAAACTCAAACCCATCACCATCATCACATCACACAATAAAGATCAATGGAAATTTTAAGATTAAAACTTAACCAAGAAACTTACCAAAGATGGTGATGAACTTGGAAGAGAAAGTCAATAATGCAAAATACCTCGGAGTATCCACAATTTCTTGCTGAAAATTTGTCACAGTAGCCGGAAAGGTGATCTGTCATGATCCAAGCCTAGGGCCTAGATGTGACCACCGAATTGGGAACCCGAAGGAACCCCAAACAAGCTTCATGGGCATGTCATTACACATCTTTGGTGGCGGAAGCAATTAAAATGAAAATAAGTGTTAAGCATAAACAAGGGGAAATAGGACTAAGAGCAAACCTGTTCATGTCATAAACATCAAGAACAAGAGAGTCAAGACTCATAGCATAGATACATTACATGTCCAATAACACCTCTAAAAATAGATACTTAGCAAGGGCCAAGACAAGCAACCGGGCTCACTCTCTTAGTCGAAATATACGTAAAAGAAAGATAGTTTTAATACATAGAAAGAGATCATAAGTAACGTCCCCGGAACGGAGGACTCACCAACAAGCTTGAGTGAAACCATACTAGCCATGTTAGATGAGATGCTCAATTGGGGTTTTGGTTCCTACATGGTGATATCTTATAGGCATAGAGTAAGCGTTAGTATGTTGGAATGTACTAAGTATGTGGGATGCAACAAAATAAGAGATATGCAACATAATCAAAATGCATAATTATAGCAAGAGATAGTATATTAGCAACATGACATGCATGAACAATGCTGGCAGTAAAGTTGCATGAAAATAATCATACTTACATAACTTTCTTAACACAATAAGGGGACATGATTAGATCATCCAAATACCTTTACTAGAGGTTGAGGGATATAGCATGAGGCATAACCCCCTTCTAGTAGGTAATGGATAGTACATGAGGGTAAAGAGATAGTATAGTTCATAACCCCTACATATGTGCATATAAGGGTGAGGCATACCACATAGTTCATAACCCCTTCATATGAGTATATTGCATAACCCCAAATCATACACGAGGGTAAGGAGTACAACATAGTTCAAAACCCCTACATGTAGAAATGAGTAAGTGAATAGCACATGAGGGTAAAGGTAGTATAAGTCATAACCCCTACATTTGTATATATTGCATAACCTCAAACCATACATAAGGGTAAGAAGTACAACATAGTTCAGAACCCCTACATGTGGATATGAGTAAATGAGTAGCAATGATTCATACATGAGGTAAGGTGTTTAACATAGTTCATAACCCGTATATGTAGGAATTGTCCTTGCACTAGAGGGTAAAACATATAGCATAATTCATAACACCTTCTAGTAGGCTTAATTGACAAGAGCATAAACCTTAGCATAAGAACCCAATAGCTCGTCAACAATTCCCAAGAACATAACGACATGAGAGCCCAACAATTCACTTGCAATACCATGTGATCTTTACATGATTTGTACACAAATATATAAATTCCTTTCATCATCATTTCATCATCATATGGTCATTTAACTCATAAGACATGCATTGGACCATCAATTCCTCAAGAACCCTAAATTGGACATTTTATCAAACACTTGACGAGTGTGTAATGCTATTGTAAAGCCGTGCATTTCTAGAGTGAAATCATGCAAAAAAATCATTTTAAACCATCAATAGATACTTGGTAACACCCTAAAGCAATATATTATCAAAACCCTTTATCAAATCTCATAAAAGATCTTAGATTCATAGCTCAAAACATGCTAAAACAACTATACATTCCTGAAATCCCAACATAGTGTGCAGTGAATTTGATAATAAGCAAGACTCATGAGTAAATCAACTTTAAATCATGCAATTTTAGGTAAAAGGAAGCTTTGTATCATGAGTCAAAGGAACCCATGAAAAAAACCCACATACCTTGACTTTAGAGAGTTTCTCAAGGAAGATTTGAAATGAAGACTTGAAGCTTGAATGAAATCCTTAGATCTGAATGAGTTTTGTGACTCTTGAATCATGAGGAGCACTTGGGGCTTGACTTAGTTTCCTTGAATTCGAACAAGACTTCTTCAAAACTTTGAAAATGGAGAATTTAATGAAGATTAGTGAGGATTTTGAGAGGTTTTTGGTTGATTTTAGGACTCAAAACAGCTAGACAATGAGGAATTTTCATGTATATAGGTATAGGGTTATTACCCAATTGCCTTGGAGTAAAAAGAATAATTTTCAAAACTTTTCGAATTAGTCTGCCTCAGGTCCACATAGCGGACCCATCGCAGACATCTACTTTTTTGCGAAGTTTCATCAAAAATTATTTTTCTTGGCACGGACAAAGTACACCTTGTAGGTACTCGTCTTACCACACAATTTTGTTGTCTGAACAAGAATATGAAGTTGGATTTGTGAAATTCTGCACTGATTTTGAGATGTTGAAAAAAAATGAATCATAGGGTCTTTTTGAGCTACGTGTACAGGTGTTTAAATATTATCAATTTGAGATATAAGGGAATTACGATTATGGGGGCATTCCAAGGCAAGTGTGGGGCATTTCATGATCGAAAATAATGGAAGGGAAGAATTTGGGGAAATTTATGGTCAATTAGAGTAAAAATGGGGTCACAATATTTTGACCCCCCTTATATACCTTACTTAGTCAACGTTTAAAATTACCGAATTAGGGTCTACGAAACCCTGATTACGAGTCGTAGCTTGGTCTAGGGCTCATAAGTGTCATACCCCGGGAGGGTACCCTTGGCTTGGCCGACACTCAGAGACTATTTCTAGCCCCGTAGCGAACCACTTGGCCTCATAATCATATCGACTCGATAATAGAAGAAATAACTCAGTATGTATAGACACCATATGTAAGTAGGAAAGTAAAACACATAATATCAGTCGTATCATGACTTACAAATGGAAATAAGTTTTGATACATCATTACTCAATACTCTTTACACAAGTTCTACGAAGCATTTACTCATCAATTTAGATGGTGCCATGACAAGCCATGAACACCCAAAATCAGGAAAAGAAAGCACTCAACGGAAGTAAGAACATAAAAAGGCCTCTCTGGAATGCAAGGAAAGCTCACCAACTCAGAGAGATATTGATCTAGACTTCAACGGTATGCGTGTTGAAGCCTTCTGTCACCCGAATCTGCATAATAAAATGATGCAGGACCAAATGAATGTGAGTACATAAAATATACTGGTATGTAAAATAGTTCAAGAAAAGTAAAGCTTGACTCACTGACCTTGACTCAAAAACTCATGCTCAAAATAGTTTATGCAACATCATGATTTTAAAAGTAAGTTCAGTAGAAATAGACTCATTTAAAACATCATGTTCAATCAATGTTGCTTGGGAGTTTCTCTTAACCGACATCATCATCCGACTACCTTTAATTAGGTGATGCACAATGAATCAACAACGTTGCCACGCTCGGTATTAACTTTCCACGGAAAAGGGTGATCAACTCTCTCTTGGATCCAAGAATAAGTATCCACTTGTGGGACAAGAGTCGCCAGGCTAGCTGTAACGATTATCCTATGCTGGTAACGTAGTTTTATGGGTTAAAGTAGAGGTATAGTCGCCCTCCACATGGTGCTCAATACTTCTCCAAAGATTATAACATTCTCAACTAATCAATCAACTCAATCCTCAATATTCAATCAATCAATCAACTCACAACTCAAGGCTCAATCGATCAACTCCAACTTAACCACATTGGGTTGTCTCATCTCAACTCATCTCAGTTACTCATCAACTTAATAAATGCAGCTAATAAACTCTACTTAGACTCAAATGGTCATCTAGACACACTCAAATCACTCATTATGTAGTGCAAGAAAGATATCATGTATAGTAATATATGTGACTCGAATGCAACAAGCCCTTCATACCCAATCATGCTCAAATTACTCAACTCTAAATGCTCAATTTATATCAACTCAAATATTCAATGATATGAATAGAATCTCATAAAATCACGTGATTTAGGTTTCATGCTATCAATTATAAAGTATATGTGTAAACCTCACATCAATACTCATGCAACATAGTAATTATCTCATGTAATAAAATAGGACCTCATGAATGAATAAAAAGATTTAGTAGTAGGGCAATAGAATTTCTCAAATCTCAACTCTTTTCCAATCTTCACTCAAAATGATGAAAGGGCATGTGAAGAAAGTGATTTCACATTTTGGTATCCTTACATACCTAAGGATGAAAGGAACAATCAATCCTCACCCAAACCTTGCACTTGAATGGCAAACCCTAGCTTTTTCCTTCTCCTCCAATGCTCTCAAAACCCTTAAGGTGAAGAAGAGTGAAAAATACCCTTAGGGTTATGTTTCAAGACTTTATACAAGTCTAAAATATGAAGGGTTTTAACTAAAAAGAGTTCAAAATGACAAAAATACCCCTAATAAAATTGCCAAAATGGTCTATGAAACCCCATATACGACTCATAGAGCAATCTAATGAGTCATAAGGCACTCTCATAGATTGGAAGTCTAAAAAGCTTGTGTCACAGGAGATTGATACGAAACCTTGGTCTACGAATCGTAGAGTACTCTACGAGTTGTAGGCACCTCTCATAGAGTAAAAGTCCCAAAACTCTGAGTTGCTGGAATTCACCATGAAACCACTCTCTACGAGTCGTAAAGTGCTCTACGAGTTGTAAACCCATCTCATACTGTGAACGTCCTTGAGACTATAATCAATGGAATTAGGGAAAAAATCTGGTCTACGAGACGTAAAAATCCCTATGACTCATAAACCTCCCTTGTAGTCCTACTTCTGCTACTTTTCTCAGTCTTTCCTCAATGTCATCCTGCACAATCACCTATGATCAAATGCAAAGAACGTGGAGGTGTTACATTATCTCCCCTTGGGACCATTCATCCAAATAAAGAGAAAGATTTGAAATTGGGTCAAGGCACAAATTTCCACCATGAACTCTAACAATCAGCCAGCTTTCGACTCACTCATGCAATTGACCAGTCAGGAAATTTAGCAAGTAAAATAATCAAACAATCAACAAATCACATCAATCCTCACTTGGACTCTAAAACTCTATCATTTATCATAAAGGATATAAAGGAATGGAAAGTCAACGATTTATAAGGAAATACTTACCATCAACTCTCTCATCATCATTAGGCAAGAAGAGATGATGACATTTGGCCTTCATATCCTCTTCTGCCTCCCAAGTAGCTTCCTCTATGAATTGGGTCCTCCACAACACTTTGACCGGTGCAACCTCTTTAGTTCTCAACTTTCGAACCTGACAACCAAGGATTTGAATAGTAGCCTCCTCATAACTCAAGTTGTCTCTCACCTAATAATCTCAATAGGCATAACTAACTATGGATCTCCCAAACACTTCTTGAGCATGGAAATATGGAAAACTAGGTGGATGACCTCTGACTCTGATGGTAACTCTAACTAGAATGCCACATTGCCCACTCTCTTTGTGATCTGATAAGGGCCAATGTACCTCGGTCTCAGCTTCCCCTTTTTTTTTAATCACATTACACCCTTCATGGATGATACTTTCAAATACATCTAATCATTGACCTCAAACTCAAAGTCTCTCCTTCTAATGTAGGATTTCTGTCAGCTTCGTGCCGTCGTCAACCTTTCTCGAATGATTTTTGCCTTCTCCATGGCTTGATGAACAGAGTCTGGTCCAATAAACTCTGCTTCACCTACCTCAAACAGTCCAATCAGCGACCTACACCTCCTCCCATAAAGTGCCTCATATGAGGCCATCTGGATACTTGAATGGAAGTTATTATTGTAAGCAAACTCTATCAAAGGTAAATGGTCGTCCCAATTGCCTTTAATGTCAATGGCGCAGGTTCTCAACATATCCTCCAGCTCCTGAATTGTATGCTATTCCTAGCCCTCTGTTATGCCTGGCCATCTGTCTAAGGGAGGATAGTTGTGCTAAGGAGCTCCTTCGTACCTAAACCTTTCTAAAAAGACCTCATAAATTGGATAGTAAATTGAACTCCTCTGTCTGAGATGATAAACATAGGGATTCTATGCAATCTCACAATCTCCCTTATGTAAAGTTGGGCATAATCCTCCGTGGTGTCAGTTATCTTGACTGCTAAGAAACTAGTAGATTTAGTTATCCTGTCAACTATCACCCAAATTGAATCATGTTATCTGCCAGACTTCGGTAAACTAGTGATGAAGTTTATGTTGATCACCTCCCATTTCCATTTCAGAATCTCAAAGTTAAGAGCCACTCAACATGGCCTTTGGTGCTCAAGTTTAACTTGTTGGCAATTTTGGCACTTGGAAATGAACTCAGCAATATCTCTCTTCATTCTTCCCCACTAGTAGACTTCGCTCAAGTCATGGTACATTTTAGTAGACCCTGAGTGAATGGAGTATGTAGACCTATGGGCCTCTACCATGATCCTCTCTCTAACGCCATCAACATCGGGAACACCTAGTCTACCTTGATACTCAATACTCCATCTTCCCCTTTGGTGAAAGCCATCACCTTATACTTATGTACATCCTCCTTCAACTATAGTAAAATGGGATCTTGATCTTGTTTCTCCTTTACCTCCACTACTAGAGATGAGGCAGATCCATTATGTACAAGAACTCCTTCTTTGCTTGATTCAGCTAATTGGACTCCCAATTATGCCAGTCTATGGCCCTCCTTGGCTAACTCCCTCTTCTTCTCCTCTACATGGATGGTGCTCCCGATGGATAACCTGCTAAGAGAATTAGCAACCATGTTAGCTTTACCTGGGTGGTAAAGGATTTTCAGGTCATAGTTTTCGAGCAATTAAAGCGATATCCTCTGTCTCAAGTTAAGCTCTTTTTAGGTAAAGACATATTGTAGGCTCTTGTGGTCTAAGAATACATCAACATATGCTCCAGGTAGTGGATCCATAGCTTGAGAGAAAACACCACCGCTACCAACTCCAAATCATAAGTGAGACAGTTTTTCTCATGCAACTTAAGCTGTGTAGAAGCATCGGCAACAACCTTCCCCTTCTGCATCAATGCATATCCTAATCCCACTCTTAAAGCATCACAGTAAATGACAAACCCATCCATCCCATCAAGCAAGGTCAATACTAGTACGGTAGTTAATCTCATCTTTAGTTCTTGGAAACTTTTCTCACACTCGTTGGACAATTGGAACTTGACCTTCTTCTGGGTTAGTTTGGGTAATGGTGCAGATAGGGAAGAGAACCCTTAAACAAACCTCCGGTAATAGCTAACTAATCCCAGAAAACTCCATATCTCTGTCGGTGAGGTTGGTCTTGGCCAGTTCTTTACCACCTCAATCTTTTGAGTATCTACTCGAATTCCATCTCCAGAAATCACATGACCCAAGAAAGCCACGGATTTAATCCAAAACTCACACTTGGAAAACTTTGCATATAACTCATTGTCTTAGAGTCTCTGCAAAGTGATTCTAAGGTGATTAGCATGCTCCTCCTCATCTCTGGAATATACCAAGATATCATCAGTGAACACAATCAAGAGCATGTCAAGATAATGTCTGAATACTCTGTTCATCAAATGCATAAAGGCTACAGGTGCATTCGTCAACCCAAAAGACATTACCAAGAACTCAAAGTGACCATATTGGGTTTGAAAATCCCTCTTCAGGATATCATATTCTCTCACCTTCTTCAGCTGATGATAGCCTGATCTGAGATCTGTCTTAGAGAAAATAGTAGCAGCTTGAAGTTGGTCAAACAAATCGTCAATCCTCAGAAGGTGATACTTATTTTTGATTGTCACCTTATTCAATTGTTGGTAGTCAATAGACATCTTAAGAGAACTATCCTTCTTTCGCACAAAAAAGACTGGACCACCCCATGGAGAGACACTCAACCTTATTAACCTTTTCTCTAACAAATCCCTCAACTACTTCTTTAACTTGTTCAACTCCATAGGGGCCATTCTATGTGGTGGAATAGAAATAGGTTGGATGTCAGGAAGAATATCAATTCTAAAGTCAATATCCCTATCAAGAGGAACTCCGAGAAGATCCTCAAGGAATACATCCAGAAACTTACTCACAATTAGGACAGACTCAAGAGTAGGGGGTCAACTTTGTCAGACTTAACTCGCATGAGGTGGTAGATACATACTTTAGAAATCAATCATCATACTTTGAGGTAAGAAATAAACTTACCCTTCTGTGCAACAGAATCTCCCTTCCACTTAATAACAGGCTCATTCAGAAACTGGAATTTGACAATCCGAGTTCGGCAATCAACAGAGGCATAGCAAGCGTGAAGCCAATCCATACCAACATCACATCAAAATCAACCATCTCCAACTCAATCAAATCAACAAGAGTATTAATGTGATAGATGGACACCACACAATCTCTACAGATCCGCTCAGCTCGAACGAACTCACCAACATGAGTAGAAACAAAAAATGGCTCAGGGAAAAACTCAGGAAGGATCTCAAATCTACATGCCACATATAGCATCATAAAAGAACAAGTTGCACCCAGAACAAGTAAAGCATAGCAAAGAAAGATAAAGACTTAAAGCATACCCATCACAACATCTGGTGTAACTCCTGATCCTGTCGATTTTCCATTTGCATACAGACAGTTTGTCCTATCGACTGCCCCAGGTGCAGTACCTCTCTGGTTATCCTCACTGGTGGTGTTGTGGTAGAGGACTAGTCTTATTACCCCACATTGAACACTCCGTCTGAAACTGACCTAGTTGGACACACTTTAGCAACTATTCCCTCAATCTGTATACTCCCCCAAATGCATTCTACCACATTTCCCACAAGGTGGCTTCCCCTTAGAGCCAAGTCTTTAGCACCTTCCACATCTTATCAATGAAGCCCAGAGAAATGCTTCAACTCCCTCGGTCTCTGTAGCATGCAAAGTCTTTAGCACCTTCCACATCTCATCAATGAAGTTTTGAGGGTCCTCCTCAACCTTAGACCCGGTGAAGATAGGTGGGTTCATCCTCAGAAAGTCTCTCAGTATGGAGGCAATCGTTGGCTCATGAGAGCTAGAAATAGGGATTTGTGAGCCCTTGTTCTCGCTTTGGGTAGCTACCAACTGTGTAAGCATGCAGTAGCGCCTCTGAAGTCAGCCTCAGTAGTAGGAGTAGATGGAGCAGTAGGTGTCACAGGAACACCAGTGTCCTGGCTGGTCAACCTCGACCCGTCGTTTCTATTTGAGAAGGCATCTCTGAAGTAGGGTTCTCAGTAGTGTTAGCTGAAGCAGGGTTCTCAGCAGTGTTAGCTGAAGCCTTTCTCTGGGTCATAGTGCATCTAGGAGGCATGATCTGCAATCGCATAATGCACGAGTTAGAAAAGCGTTTTATAGAGTATTCAACTCTATTGCACGAACTCAGATCACAAGAAAGGGTAACAGTTCCTAATGACCTGTAGCCTCCTGCTTATGAAGTGTGGAGCACAACACACTCTTAAGTAAGACTCTACTAGACATGGCTTCATAGACTTCCTAGGACTCTTGAACTCTTTGCTCTGATACCAAGTTTATCAAGCCCTGGGAGGGTACCTTTGGCGTGGCTGTCACTCAGAGACTATTGCTATCCCCTAAGAGAACCACTTGGCCTCATTGTCACATCGACTCGACAGTGGAAGAAAGAACTCAGTATGTACAGATATCAAATGCAAGTAGGAAAGTAAAATACATAACTCAGTCATATCATGACTTATAAATGAAAATAAGTTTTGATACATCATTACTCAATACTCTTTACTCAAGGTCAATGAAGCCTCTACTTTTCAATCTAGATGGTGCCATGACAGGCCATGGACACCCAAAATCAGGAAAAGAAACTACTCAATAGAAGTAAGAATATAAAAAGGCTTCTCCAGAATGCAAGGAGAGCTTACCAAATCAAATAAGTACTGATCTAGACTTCAACAGTGCACGTGCTGAAGCCTTCTATCACCGGTATCTACATCATAAAATAATGCAGGCCCAAATGGACATCAGTATATGAAATATACTAGTATGTAAAATAACTAAAGAAAAGTAAAGCTCGACTCACTCACCTCGATTCAACAACTCATGCTCAATACAGTTTATGCAAGTTTAGAGTAAATCATACTTTTAAAAGTAAGATAAGTAGGAATAGACTCATTTAAAACATCATGCTCAATCAATGTTGCTTGGGAGTTTCTCGTAACTAGCATCCTCATCCCACCACCTTTAATCAGGTGATGTACAATGAATTAGCTTTATTACCATGCCCGTCCATAACTTGCCATGGAAAAGGGCTATCAACTATCTCTGGGATCCAATATAAGTGTCCACTTATGGGACAAGAGTAGCTAGGCTAGTTGTAATAGCTATCCTACGCTGGCAACGTAGTTCTGTGGCTAAAATTAGGAGTATACTCTCTCCCTACATGGTGCTCAATACTCCTTCCAAGAATAAAACATGCTCAAGTCATCTATCAACTCAATCCTCAATAATCAATAAATCAACTCAAAACTCAAGGCTCAATCAATCAACTCAAACTTAACCACATTAAGTTATCTCATCGCAGTTACTCATCAATTGAACCAATGAAGATAGCCAATCCGATCCAGACTCAAATAGTCATTAGACTCATTCAAACCACTTATCATATAGTGCAGGCAGGATATCATGTACAGTAATATATGTGACTTAAATGCAACATGCCCTTCATACTCAATCATACTCAAATTACTCAACTCTAAATACTAAATTTACATCACTCAAATATTCAATGAAATGAATCAATTTTCATAAAATCATGTGATTTAGGGTTCATGCTATCAAGTATGCAGTACATGTGTAAATCTCATATCAATACTCATGCAACATAGTGATTATCTCATGTAATAAAATAGAACCTCATGAATGAATACAAAAATTTAGTACTAGGGGTAGTAGAATATCTCAAATCTCAACTCTTTTCCAAATCTTGACTCAAAATGATGAAGAGGCATGTGAAGAAAGAAATTTCACATTTTTGTAAAGCCTGACATACCTGGGGATGAAAGGAACAATCAATCCTAACTCATGCCTTGCACTTAAATGGAAAACCCTAGCTTCTTCCTTCTCCTTCAATGCTCTCAAAATCTTCAAGGTGAAGAAAAGTGAAAAATACTCTTAGGGTAATGTTTCAAGTCTCTACACAAGTCTAAAATGTGAAGGTTTTTAATTATAAAGAGTTAGAAAGGACTAAAATACCCCTCAGTAAAACTGTCGGCATGGTCTATGGAACCCTGTATACGACTCGTAGAGAAATCTATTAGTCATAAGGCACTCTCGTAGACTGGAAGTTTGAAAATCTTGAGTCACTGGAAATCCTGGTCTACGAGTCGTAGATACTTCTCGTAGACTGAAAGTTCCAAATATCTGAGTTGCTGGAATTCACCGCGAAACCCCTCTATACGAGTTGTAATGTGCTCTATGAGTCATAAATCCATCTTATACACTAAAGATCCTTGAAACCTGAATCACTTAATTAGGTACGAAACCTGGTCTACAAGTCATAAAACTCCCTGTGACTCATAAACCTCCCTCATAATCCTGCTTCTCGACTTTTCTTAGTCTTTCCTCAATGCTATCCTGCACAATCACTCTAGATCATAAGAAAAGTATTTGTGGGTGTTATCGTAAGTCCTGGTCTCATAGACCTCTCAACACATAGAAAAATTCAGAAACATACCTGGATTCCACGAACCCCATTTATGACTCGTAGTTTAATCTACGAGTCATAAAGTTGGATCGTGGATAGAGTGCATACTTATTCTGCTCATTGTAATTCTCTACGAGACAGGATTACGAGTCCTAAAGTTCAATATGACTCATAAGCCCATTTTTAGAAATTACACCAGATGCAATTCTTAGCAAAATTTGTTGCTTTAGTCTTGAACCGATATACTCTTCATAAAATGCACTTGCACCTTATATGCAACAAAACGCATGTCAAAAATATCAATCAAAACACAATCAAACAACTACTTAAGAATCCAAAAATTGAAAATAAATTCAAAACCAAGCTAAAACATCAAAAATCCTTGGATTGGCTCCCAAGTAGCGCCTAATTTATTATCGCTGCATGACTTAGACATCTTGAGCACTTAGACTTCCTCAATATTTTGTCAATTCTGATCACCATACTTTGCCTCTTTCATCATGTCACTATGAATCTGATCCAATTGTGTTGATGCAAGTCCAAAATGGCTATTAGGCTATTAAATTGCCACAAAATGTTGATCAACTTTGTAGTTTATCTAAACAATATTGAAATTGATCTCTGTCAACATATCCTCTTGTGTATCTTCCCTTTTTACCAACTGGGCATGTGTATCTTTAACTCTAGAGTTTCCATTTTCTATATAATGGTAGTGCTGTAGCATGAACCAGTAGCTCCTACCACTCTCTTCCTTGCGGATGACATCCTTGGTGTAGTGGCTTCCCTGGTTACCCTCTGGAGTGGTTAGATCTTGCTTTTGTTTCATTAGCTTCTCTATTTTGGCTTTGTTTTGAGCAAGCATTCGAAAGATATCTGCATTTATTTTTTCTTGCTCTGAACTTCTACAAGAGACATCCATGTAGCTAGTGGGTTGCTCTTTTACAGGTCTATACACATGATATAGATCAGCCACCTTTTCCATCTATTCAGTAATTTCTTCAAATGATTTTCTTAAGACTAAACATTCCATAAGAGCATCGACATATGCTTGACTATTTGTGTGTGGTGCCCGATAGAAGTTCTCTACTAGTGTTGTGTCTGAAAGATTATAGCCCAAAGTAATTCCTCAAATATCCATTGAACTACTCCCATTAGAAATGAGTGAATCACTATGGAATTGCTGAAGGTTAATGATCTGATCCCTCATCTTAAAACTGTTAGACTGAATGAAGAACCTTACTAAGAATGCCCTCTGCAAGTCTACCCAACTGGTGATTGAACTCTATGGAGATAGCCAAACTGCAACATTGCCTGTAAGAGACAATAGGAAGACACGAAGTCCCACAACATCCACAGACAGATTCTGTGTTCTCATTAGACTTCTGCAAACAAATGCAATATTATGCAAATGGCTATGTGGATCCTCTGATGGTAGACCAGCAAATAACCCATAGTTTTAGAGCATTTGGAGTAACCCACTAGAAATAGTGAACTTTGTGTCGGCTGCTAATGGTGGCAATGCAATAGCCCCATTAACATCCATACCGTACAATTCAATATATATTGATTCCACCGGTAAGCATTGTCACTGAAATCCCTAGGTTGTGGAACATTCTCCTAAGGAGGTGGGTCTACTTCCCTATCATCGACGTCAACATTCCGATTCAAAGCTTCATTAACCACGATATTGGCATTTGCTTGAGTGATTCTTCTCAAAGTGTGTTGGATCTCTAAATCAACTGGAGCTAAGGGATTGCCTTGACTTCTTATGTTGGGTATACACTACCTAGTATACCCTGCAAAGAAACAAAACAAAACAACAATAAAAGTAAAATACAAGGGAACTAAGAAATTAACGCTCGAATTATAACACTAGTGAATTCAATCAACGTCTAGTCGTATTCTCTGATAGAGGGACCATAATTTTTTATCACGCCCAAATTACATCTCTCTTTTTGAGTATAAAGTGGTTGTTATCAAATATAAAACCTAACCAAGGTTAGGGTCGAATCACATAGAGAATATGGAGACTTTCCAAATCAATTCACCAATAAAAAAATTCAAGTATTAACTAACTCAATTCCCAAAAGGGGGGGTTACAATAATTGATAAGAAATTAAACTAAACTAACTAAAATAAGAGACAATCAATAGTGGAGAGCAACTTGAAAAATTGTGTTCCCCATTATTCACCAACTCAATATCCCTAGATAACCCAATTCTCGGCTAGAGTATCATATATAGGACGGTAATTTAAGTTCACCAAGTCTTTTGGTCAAAGGTGAGAGGCAAATTTCATGATGTGACATGGGCCATCTCTATAGTGTGCAATACTAGCCATTACCTATAGTTCCAGTTAACCTCACCTTGGTCTAGTTCGGTTGATTAGACGAGAACACATCACCAGATCCTGTTAACCAATCTCTTTTCCTATTCATTACCACTTAGATCGGGTAGATAACACTAGGCACGTTCTAATGTTGGCCACCAATAGAAGACATGCAATACGAAGGGAATTGATTAATACATGTAAATACTCATTCCAAGAATTGCAAATTATGCGGGTCTATTTGATTAGATCATCATAGTTCCCAAAACCCCAAGGTGTGGGTTGAGCTACTCATGCTATGGGTGGATAAAGAAACTATGAATTGAGAAAACATAATTAAACTCTTACCCAAATAGATTGAATAACAAGAAAACCCAATTTATATTGAAAATCACAAGGTTGAAAGATATAGTGAATCCGCAAATGTATTCTCCTCTCCAATATTTAGTCTCCAAGTATAAGACCCTAAAAAGTACTCTAATGATGTTCTCTATTCTATTCTGATGTACTCCTTACTAAAAATAACCTAATTATACTATTTATAGCATTTACAAATAAGTCCCAAAATAATAGAAAAACTATCGGTGAACCCTACGACATGCAGTTACGACTCATAACTGGGTTTACGAGTTGTAATCGGGGTCTAGTGTTCAGCTTCTTGAATCTTGTACTTTACTGCTACGGATCCACTTTCTGAGTTATAGTCTAATCTACGACTCGTATTGCCTTCTCATAGACTTCATCATTATTATCTGGTCCATCTCTGAAAATCTTCATGAAACCCCTTTATATGACTCGTAGATGGCTCTACAACCCGTATAGGGGTCTCGTATAGTTGAACTTCAGACTTTCATTCTTCATTGGAAATCCCCACAGACACACTCTATGACTTGTAGATTGCATTATGATTCGTAGAGGGTGTCATAAGCCTTCGAAAACTAGAAAAGTCTGTAATTTTTTCCAAAAGTCATGCCAACCTGCTTTCCTACAAAAACAAACAGAAAAACATATAAAAAATCACAAATGTTGCATTGAGAATACACTTAATCCTAAGTTTTAAGCATCAAATAAGTTGTATTTTCACAGCACATAAGGTGGCACATAGTAAGAGGCATTTGAGATTTAGCTACAAGGGACCATGCCTCAACTAACAGTATAATTTCGAGTCTCTAGTCCTCTCGGTGCTAAGCCATCCCATGAAATCTTTTTCCTGCAAAAACAAACACAAAAACAAACACAAAAACATATAAAAAAAACCACAAATGTCGCATTGAGCACGGAAAATCCTAAGTTTTAGGCATCAATTGTGTTGTATTTTCGCAACACATCAGGTAGCACATAGTTAGGGACATTTGAGATTTAGCTACAAAGGACCATGCCTCAACTAACAAGATAAGTCCGAGTCTCTAGTCTTCTTGGTGCCAAGTCATCCCACAAAATCTTTAAAATATATTCTTAGAATCATAAGTAGCAATCATTAAGAGTAGCTCAAACTTAAGAGTCTTTCTCAAACATCTCTTAGGGAAATTAACATCATACCTGTATCTTTGATAAACATAACTTTGAAACCTTCATTAGTGCCTAATCATAATCTTAAGTCATAGAAAGTTTTACTTGAAAACTAAGTGGTCTTAGTTTCATCATAGAACAATCATAAAACACACACATTATAAGGAAAATTTCTCTTTTTAAAGGAATATTGAAACTCCCAACTTTGATAATATCGAAAGACGTCATGAATCAACATCATTCTTCAAATATGCATATATTTACTAAGAAAATAGTTGCTAAACTTCATAATTATTATATAATAAGACAAAAATCATGAAATCATCATAAGCATACACATTAACTTGAGGAACTTAAAGAAAACGTAAAATACGTAGTAGGGAACTTTATGGGTGAAAGAATACCCATAAATCAACTCATATACCTTGTAAGAAGCATAAAGAAACAAACTTGTAGGATTGAGGAAGAGTTCTTAGAAATATTAGCTTTGTTCTTGCTTATTCTTGAGAGCCACTTTTGCCATAGAGAATTTCAATGTGAAGAATGATAGAAATTAGGGCTTGAAGGCTGATATTAGTCCCCTTTTGTCCCCAAAATGACCTAGTATAGAAATAGAATGGATAGAAATGAAAAGACTATACCTCAATAAAAATTGCTGAAGTCGACCTACTAGACTCCGATTATGGGCCGTAAGTCAACCCATAGGCCGTAAGTCCCTTTATTTGATCACACATCTAAAAATCCTTGAAACTTACTTTATTGGATTGAAAATCATGAGCATCAGTATGGGCCACGAAACATTCTATGATTGGACTCGTAAAGTGCTTCCACACTTAACTATTTTCACCTTACTCTTGGCCTCATCCCACGAATGACCTTTATGGTTCATATCCCATTTTACAGGCCGTCTGATAATTCCTAGGCCACTTTTCTGAATTTCCTAATATCATTCATGTCTAGGGTCACACTCACGAAGCTATCTATTGGTCATAAAGTATTCTAAGGGTCATCACTTGATTTGTGGGTTACCACACACTTGGAAACGTTTTCCCTTCCTAAAATTCTATGTTTAAGAACTGAACTACGGATTGTATGTCAACTTATAGGCCATAAGTTGTCCTATAAACCATACTCTAGGTTATTTTTCAGGCAAACTTTTCTGTATTCAGGGAGCCTAAACTGAGGGTCATTACAATATTTTTCCCTTGGGAATATTCATTCGTGAAGGCACTTAAAAGTAAGCTCTAAATAGTAAACTAGCAGCTAAAAACCCATTATGCATGCAGAAATACAAGTATAATGTCATTTCTCAAAAATTTCAGATTTCATACTTTAAACATGTCTTAAAACATATAATAAACATCAAAGTAAATGCATATATCATGAAAACTAAAAAGCATGGAACTTAAGGTTTTTGAAGAATTTCTTTATACCTTAGGCTTGAGTAGAGTTGAATAGATATAGATAGTGCTTTGTGATATCTGCTTCTGCTTCCCATGGTGCACCCTCAACTTGTTGGTCTCTCCAAAGTACCTTGATGGGTGCAACTTCCTTGTTCCTTAGCTTCTTCATGTGCCAATCTAGGTTTGCAACCGACACCTCTTCATGACTTAAATCCTCTTCAATATTCACATCATGCAAAGGAACTATGGAACATAGGTCACCTATGAATTTCCTTAACCTCGACACATGGAAAATCAGATGAACCAAATTCAACTAATTGGGTCGATCTAACTCATATGATACTTTTCCCACTCTTCTCACAACCTTATAGGGTCCCACATATCTAGGACTCAATTTCCCTTTCTTATCGAACCAAAGAATACCTTTCATTGGAGATAACTTCAAATATACCCATTGCCAACTTGGAAGTCAAGATCCCTTCTCCTCACATCAGAGTAGGACTTTTGTCGGCTTTCGGCAGTTTGTAACTTCTCATTTATGCTTTTAGTTTTCTCCATAGTATTCATCACCAATTCCACTCCTATTAATGCCACCTCACTAACTTTAAACCACTCGATGGGCGATCTATACAATCTAGCATATAACACTTCAAATGGTGCCATCCCAATTCTTGCATGAAAGCTATTGTTATGGGAAAACTTAATAAGTGGAAAATGTTCATCCTAACTCCCCTTGAATTTCAACACACAAGCTCTCAATATATCTTCCAATGTTTGAATAGTCCTCTCAGCTTGCCCGTCGATTTGGGGATGAAGTGCCAAGCCCTCTTTGGAAGGATTTCCAAAAGTGAAAAGTGAACTGAACTCCATGATCCGATATAATGGGCAATGGAATCACATACAAGCTCATCACTATTAGATATACAAATAGGCACAGTCCTTGACACCAAATATAGCCTTAACCAGTAGGAAATGAATTAACTTTGTCATGTGGTCAACTATCACCCCTATGGAGTCAAAATGTTTTCTGTTCTTGGGCAACCCATCTCTGAAGTCTATGTTGATCTCTTCCCACTTCTATGTAGGAATATCAATGCCTTGTGCTAGGATACCCATCCTTTGGTGTTTGACCTTGATCTGTTGGCAATTGGGACACTCGAACAAAAATTGAGCAATGTCCGTCATCATCCCATTCCACCAATATGTCTCTCTTAAATCTCTATACATCTTGGTATTGCTGGGATGAATGGAATATGAAGATTTATGAGCATCTTGCATGATCAACTTTGTCAACTCACTATAATTTGGTACACACAACCTTCCGAGATATCAGAGTATGCCATCTCCCCCTTGTGAGAAGACTTTTATCTTTCCATCTTTTAATGAGGTTCTCAACTCAGGGATCAAGATCTTACTTGGCCTTTACCTCATTAGTCAAAGAAGATATGGACCCATGAAGTACCATCGCACCCCATTTCTGGACTCGCTCAATTTTACTCATAATCTAGCAACCCCATGAACATCTTTGGCTAACTCTTTTTTTCCATAATCTTCTGTATGGTACACACTACCCATTGTGGTCGGTGAAAATATCCACATGAACTCCATACAAGCAATGTCGTCAAATCTTTAAGACAAGCACCACCACCAAAAGCTCAAGATCGTGAGTTAGGTAATTCTTCTCATGCACTTTCAACTGCCTTGAAGCATAGGCAATCATTTTATCATTTTACATTAACACACACAACCCAACCCAATCCTTGATGCATCACAATACATGACAAACCCACCATTACCTTTTGGCAATGTTAATATAGGGACTAAGGTCAACTGATCCTTAAAGTCTGAAAACTTCTCTCACATTCTTCTATCCACACAAACTTATCCTTCTTTTGAGTTAGCTTGGTAATTGGAGATAATATAGTAGAGTAACTTGCTAGACCTCAGAAACTCCTTATGTCGGTAGGAGAATGGCATAGGCTAGTTTCTCACTACTTTTTATCTTCTTAGGATCAATTTTTATGCCCTCTCTAGATACTACATGTCCAAGAAAGGCAAACTCATCTAGCCAAAACTCGCACTTGTCAAATTTTTCATAGAACTTTTATTCCCTCAGGGTTCGCAATACTACTCTCAAGTTCTGCATGTGCTCTTGCTCACCTCAAGAGTAGATAAGGATGTCATTAATAAACACTAAAATGAACATGTCGAGGTAACACCCTATTCATGAGGTCCATGAATATCTTTAATGCATTAGTGAGGCCAAATGACGTTATCACAAACTCAACATGACTATACCTAGTCCGAAAGGCCATCTTAGGGATGTCACTTTCTCTCACCCTCAATTGATGATAACCAGATCTAAAATCAATTTTGGAGAAATACGTATCCCCTTGTAGTTGGTCAATGAACACTACAAGAAAATAGGTCTTTAACGATGGGAAATTCCATCTCTAAAAGTATAAATTCGATTGTTATTTAGTAAATAATGACCGATAAAAATCCCATAGTCACTGGCGTTAAATGCTCCATTGTTAAAAGTTAACGGACACATTAAATTTGATAATTAAAAGTTAACAATCAGATTAAATATGGTCGTTAAAAAAGTTGTAACAACGACAAAAATCTAGTCATTATACCTCTTTTCGACAATCAGATTTTTTCTTCACTAATTGATATTCTAATTATTAAAAAAATAAAAAGGCAAATCTGGTGCACTTCTGGGGGAAGGACCCAACCACAAGGATCTATTGTAGATAGTATTACCTGGCATTTCTCTGAGAGGATGTTGCCAAGGTTTGAACCCATAACCTTCTGGTCACATGACAATAACTTTATCAGTTACTCCAAGGCTCCCTTTAGTTCTAATTATTAAAATCTTAATTATAACTAAAAATCATATCAGCAAAAGTGCATGTATATATACACACACATACAAATACGTGCACATACGAAAACGTACAAATTGATTATATTCATATTACATTTTATAATTAACTATAAAGAATGATATTAGGTAATGTTACAAAAATATAGATATACAAATTGTAAGATATTATATTTTCAACTCTTAGTAACAGAAAAACTAAAATATCTTTAAACAATTTCTGAAATATGAAATACATTTTTCCTATTCTTCAAAAATTTTCTATTACTTATACTTCGTTACACTTTCTCTAAGGATAAGTTCTTCAAACTGCATGATCTGTCAAAATACAAGTACAAAAGCTTCATGTAAAGTTATTAATAACATTTTTAATAACTATTATCTTTTTTCTTCTTTTTCGCAAACTCAAAGGTTAACTACATTGAAATATAAAATTTGTTTCTGTTCTCATAACCAAATAAAAACAAAGTTGGGCTTTCTAGTTCTAGATATGAAGTTGTTTGTTTTGTATTTTGCACCTTAAGTTATTGACTGTTTGCACATTGCTTCATGGATAAAATCCCCAACTTCTTTTAGTTTCACTTTGTATACTAATAGTATTCACCCAATATAAATAATTCAACAACAAAAAAAACAACAACATACCCAGTAAATCCCACAAGTGGAATCTGGGGAGGGGTAGAATGTACGCAGACCTTATTATGAGATACAAATCAATTATATCATCTTAAATTTTAAATAATAGAAAAAGTCACGATTTCATAATTAATTTAGTAATTGATTACTTGTCATGTAAAACTTTTAAAATTTTTTGTTTATAAAATTTTACTTTATGCTTTTCTAACTTAAATGGAAGATTTTTCTTTGTATACACCTGTCAGTTTCACAACCAATAATGAAAAAAAAAGGTTGACACAATATATATTTTTTTATTAGAAGAAACATCATTATGGAATACTGATTCTTAAGTCTATTGATCGAGGTAATTTGCAAGTGGAGAAACATCTATTCTCTTTAGAAAATTACTTACTACCAAATTAATATAAATTTTTCACCTTAAATTAATATCATAAGATCATAATTGTATACTTAATATTATTTCTTCAATTTTTTATTTTTTGTTTCATTATAATTTTTCATTTTGACCTACTTCATCTTGTATTTTTTAAAAGATCAAGTAAAGATGAATCAATTATCTCTCAAAATATATAAAAATCTATTAAGAAAATATTTAAGTTAAAAAAGGTTATTCCAAAAAGATTGTAACTAAATCCTTTTATAATATTTCAAAATTTTATATAATTGACTATAATAAGAATGATACATTGAATTATTGGAAAATAATATATTTAATATTTTTTCCTAAATTTTTTAGTTATCAAATAATGAAAATTATAAAAGATGAAGAATTTTTTATAAGAATGATGGAATGATTAATAAAACGCTACTTGTATACTTATAACATGATTTGGTCTGATCTCTTCTCACTCATATTTATTAAAATATATTTTTAACTAATATGTTTTAACGACGGGATCTTATGTTTTTTAATGATCAAATTTATGCCCTTGTTAATATTGAATTAAAATTTGTCCTTATCGACCGAAAAAAATTTGATCACTACAAGTGTATTTGTAACGACTTGAAAAACATTATCACTATAAGTGTATTTATAACGATCGAAAAAAAATGTTGTCACTATAAGTATATTTATAACGACCGAAAAAAATTTGGTAGCTATAAGTATATTTATAATGACCGAAAAATAATTTGGTTGCTATAAGTATGTTTATAACGACTACAAAAACTTTTATCATTAGAAGTGTATTTATAACGACCGAATTCATTTTCCTTTATTAAGAAATGGTTGTTAAAAGTATTTTTTTCTTACAGTGCAATTCATCTATCCTCGGGAGGGGATACTTATTCTCAATGGTGACCTTATTGAGTTGCCAATAGTCAATGTACATACGAAGCGGCCCGTTCTTCTTCCTTATAAATAGCGCCGGGACACCCCATGGAAATTGACTTGGTCAGATGAAACTCTTCTCCAACAAATCCTTTAGTTTCTCCTTCAACTCCTTCAGTACAGGAGCCGTTATCTTATGAGGAATTGAGATAATTGAGTATCGGGTAAGAGGTATATAACAAAGTCTATCTCCCTCTCAGGAGGGATATTTGATCCTTGTCCACTTGGCTTTTGTCCACCTTGGAATTTGTGACAACCACCCCTTTGGTGAGAGTAGTTTCCACCATCCATACAAGCCCTCTTGGACTCCATTGCCCTTTCACAAAAATTCTCCTATTCGATCTACTCCGCGTATGCCATCAAGCAGGAAATATCCATCTCCTTGACCAACATGGCCATCTTGCACTCCTTGGCAACCAACTCAGAGACACCCAAAATAAAGTTGCTCATATGGGCTCTCGATGTTTATGTGCTATCAAAATACAACACTGTTGATGCTTAAAACTTAGAAGTTTATGTGTTCTCAATGCGATATCAGTAGAATTGATAGGTTTTATGCTTATTTTGCAGGATTACAAGGTTGTCACAATTTTTTGCTAAGTGCAAAGAATTTGATGAAATAGAGGTTCCACGAGACCCTGTACGGGTAGTGGAGAATATTATGAGCCGTAAAGATGGTTTCTTAAACAATTCCAGTGAAGGGTAAATTTCTGAAGTCAATACTGTAAAAATAAAGATGAGCAGTAATAGATTTTATAAGTCATACACTTGTTGTCATACCCTGAGGATTAGAAAGTGGAGGGTTGCTGGAGAGTCATCAAACGAAACCCCCTACGGGCCGTAGAACTCTATATGGGCCTAGAAGGGTGTCAAAGAAGTTAGCCCTAGATTTGAATCAGCAATCCACAAAAGCCCATCTACAGGTCGTAAAACATTATATGACTAATGTCGCCCAAGTTACACCTTATTTTAGAGGCTAAAACGGTTGTTATCAAGATATATAACCTAACCAAGGTTAGGATCAAACCACAAGGAAATACATAGACTCAAGAGAATTCACCAATATGCAATCCGAATAATTAACCAACTTAATTCCCTAAAAAAGGAGGAAGGGGTTGCAATAATCAATAAGAAAATAAAACTATCTTCCTATCACAAGAGAGAAGTCAATAATGGAGAAAAACTAGAGTATTGTGTTCCCCATGATTCCCTAACTCAGTATCACTGATAACCTAATTCTTTTTTAGTGTATAGCATGTAGGACGGTAATTTATATTCACCAAGCATGTTGGTCAAAGGTGAGAGGTGAATTTCACTATGTGACTCGGCCCATCTCCATAGTGTGCATTACTAACCATTACCTATTAGTCCTAGTACAACCTCTCCTTTGCCAAGTTTGGTTGATAACACGAGAACACATCAATCGAATCCTGTTAATTAATCTCTTTTCCTATTTATTATTACTTAGGTCCATTCGGTGACACTAGGCGGGTTCTAATGTTGGACACCACTAGAAAACATGCAAAACAAAGAGAGTTAATTAATACATGCATCTTCACCTTTCAAGAATTGTGAATTATCCAATTTTACTTTGTTAGTTCTTCATAGTTCTCAGAACCCTAAGTATGGATTAGCTACTCATGCTATGTGTAGATGCATGAATTATGAATTGAGAACACAAAATTGAACACTTACACAATATAATTAAGAAAAAGCAATCCAACTTCAATGAAAATCACACGCTTAAAGATTGAATTAAACCATGTGTCTTCTCAAAGACTCTCCAATATGATCTTATAATTTTGTCTCTCAAAATATTGAGTGCTCTGAGTACTAGATGAAAACTCCTGAAAAATAACCTAAAAATCCTATTTATAATAATTAAAATCAAGTCCTAGGAGAACTGATCGGCACGTCATATGAAAGATACTTTACGACCCGTATTGACTTCTATGGCCCATAATCGGGGTCTTATACTCAGCTTCTAGAATTTTTGACTTCAACTCTATGACACCCCTCTACGACTCGTAAAGTGATTTACAATCTGTAAAGGGGGTTCCATCTGATGACATTCCTGCTAGTCCAATTCTCTTATCCTTAGGGCATGAATCTTCTTCTACGACTCGTAAACTCCTATATGACTCGTCTGCATGTTCGTAGAATAAACTTTAGAAAACAGTCCCTCACTGGAAATCTTCACGAAACCTCCCTACAGCCCATAGAATGATCTATGACCCTTGAATAACAGCAAAAACTAGCAATTTCTACAATTTTCTCCAAATATCATGGCCAACCTATAATCCTGCAAATGTAAAGACAAAAACACATAAAACCAACTAACATTGCATTGAAAACACACAAAATTCTAAGTTTTAAGCATCAAAAGTGTTGTATTTTTACAGCATATCAACACCCTCAACTTAAAAGTATTGCTTGCCTCAAGCGACGGCTCAATCTAAATAAACAAAACAGTAACACACAGACCTCAACCCAATGGCATACATCACTTATATCTCAGACTCAGATACCTACACCCACTTTTCAAAATAGGATAAGATAGTTGTCTAGCAAACTAATGCAAACTGGTGTATGTGACAACACAACTATGACAAGCAAGGTATCATCAACAATCCACAATCACTGAACAAATGCCCTCATAAAAAGAAGTCTCATATTTGATACTCAATGATACTTTTATGTTTAACCTTAAGACTTTACAAAATTACTGTCTCTAATAAAAGATATTTATGCACAATGTCTAATACCATAGGCTTGCCCCTATACTCATGTCTCAGACATTCAACCAATTGGATTAGGATCACTTTAGGACTTTCTAAGCTTGTAACATAGGCTCAAGGGGCTTTTGTATAATATTATGGGAAAATAATAACTAAAGGCCCTCCTTGACACTGCATTTTTCTATACTTTCACCTTACCAACTCTGTTATCTTTTCCTTATTCTCCCTTTTTCCTATTTCAAGCTTTTATGGGTTCTTTCTTTTTATTTGTCCGCTTTTTGCCTTGTTTCTACACTTCATTTTGCTTTTTAGCTTACAACTAAGGCATCACCCATTTTTCACCCAGTTCATGATTTTTTCTTTTTCTCTGTATCACTAACTCACCCCTTTATTTTTTTTTGTTTTCCCCTTACACCAGCTACCCTCAACTTTGGCTTTTAGCCTGTGTTGAGGTGCACAATATCCATCCTCTAAGCCATGACCACTTTTGTTAGCACCCTCAACTTAGGCTTTGTACCTCAGTCAAGGTGCACCATGTTCAAGGAAGGACCAGGGCAAATTTTAGGACTTTATAACTAATAAGGCTAGGTTAATCAGGTGTTTTCAAAGAACAGGTAAATGTTAGGCTCAATCATTAAGAACAAGGGATTATATCAATTTGGGTTGGTCATTTTAGGCTAAGTGGACTATTAAGAACAATGGCCTAAGATCCTTTCATAATCCAATTAATCTAGAATCTAACATAGAATAATAGGGCAAGCTCTGAATTAACACAAAACACATGAATTCAACAAATTATGCTCACATCACATGGCACTGCATACATCATCAACAAAAGACTCTTAGATCACGCTTTTTTTCTCAATATATCATTACTTGTCAAAACAAACATTGTCACATACCGAAATATCCATGGGTGCTATCTAACTACTAATTAAAGTTTTTGGTGGGTATTATTTTTTCAAATAAAACACAAAAACATGTTATATAGCACGAGTATTGGTACTATATGCTACAAATATTATCTAAACATCCTAAATGTGTCAGTTTAACAGAAAGTAAATATCCACAGGGAAAAAGAACACATGCAAGAAAACCCTGGATCAAAAATTGGGGTAGTTGTGGACCCAAGCTCTCAGACTTCACTGGGGCTCATAATTACCCACAACCATCAACACAGATGTGCATTGTCACCAATCAACAAAATCAAAACAAAATAACACATAAGGGGTCAAAAAGCACACATGGGTGCCTAAGCAGTAGTCTTCACCTTGGGTTGCCTCCCAAGCAGTGCCAGATTAATTATCATGGCACGACATATATAGCTTTAGTACTCAGACTTCCTTAAGATTTTATGCTCCCCCAGTATCCTTTAGGTCCAGATCTATGTGCTAGTCAGCATGCCTCTTTCTATCTAGCTTAGTTGGTTTGACATATGTCCGAACTATTGATTAAACTCTTTGATTGCAATAGAGTGTTGTTCAAATTTATAGTTTATATTAGAAATATCGGACTTAATCTCTCGCAAAGTCTCATCTTATGCATCAGCCCTCTTTAACAACTGGTCAAGCATCTCCTCGATCCTGAGGTTCCTATTCTGCACATCGCTATTATGGGGGGCATATAGAGGCTACTCCTATTGCCGTCCCTTAGGCCGCCAGACTTGGTGTGGTGGCTTTCCTGAATATCCTCTGGCTTGGTTAGCTCTTGCATTTGCTTCATTAGTATCTCCAGATTTTCTTCGTTTTGAGCAAGCATCTTAAGGATCTCTGCATTTATTTTTGGTTGGTCAGAGCTCATATTAGAAGTACCTGCACAACTTGTCGGATGCCTATTTATGGGCTCCCACATGTGGTTCACCTTAACTACCATATGCAGCTGCTTAACAATCTTTGTAAATGGTTGGACTATGAACAAACCTCCTAAGAGGATATCAGCACATGCCCGACTATTTGCATCTAGAGCTCAATAGGAAGTTTCCACAAGGACATTATTTGCAATTTTATAGTCCAGTGCACTCTTTAAGCATCTATTAAGCTCCTCCTATGTGGCAAGGATTCAATCACCAGGAAGTTGTGCAAAGTTATTAATCTGGTCTCCAACTTGAGCGTCTTTGGTTTAAGGAAGTACCTTTCTACGAAGTCCCTTTGGAATTTTACCCAACTGGTGATCGAACCATGTGGGAGCTTAGATAGCCATAATGCAACATTGTCGGTAAGAGATAATGGGAAGACATGAAGTCCCACAACATCTATAGATAGATTCTGTGTTCCATCACACTCTTACAGATGAATGCCACATTGTGTAGGTAACTATAAGGATCCTTCGATGGTAAGCCTACAAATATCCTACGGTTCTGCAAAATCTGAAGTAACCCACTCAAGACTGTGAACTTTGTGTCTGCCAGTAGTGGTGGAAACACAATAGCTCCAGTCACCTCTATAGCCATAGTATTCAACCTATACTGATTCCACTTGCAAGCATTAGCATTGAAATCTTGAGGTGGTGGAGCAATTTCCTCCAAAGGAGGTGGGTTCCTATTTTCAGCATCCTCATTATTGTTCCTGTTCAGAGCTACATTGGCCGCATTGTTGGTGTTGGCTTGGGCAATTCTTTTAACATTCTATGGATCTCTGGATCAAACGGAGTTTAGGGATTGCCTTGACTATGAATGTTGGGCATACACTACACCTATACACTAAAAAGGAACAAAAACAAAAAAAAAAAGCAAAAGTAAAATAAGGGAACTAAGGATTAACACTTGAATTACTAACGAATTCACTAAGTCTGGCCGTATTCCACGACAAGGTTCCAAAATCTCGATGTCGCCTAAGTTATACCTCCTTTTTAGAGGCTAAAGCGGTCAACGTCAAGGTATATAATCTAACTAAGGTTAGGATCGAACCCCACAGGGAATACGTATACCGAAGAGAATTCACCAATATACAATCTAAATAATTAACCAACTTAATTCCCCAAAAGGGGGGTTGCAATAACCAATGAGAAAATAAAACTAACTAACTATGAAAAGAGAGAAGTCAATAATGGAGAGAAACTAGTGTATTGTGTTCCCCATGATTCCCTAACTCAGTATCACTAGATAACCTAATAATTTTCTACTGATAACATGAAGGACGAATATATGTTCGCCAAGCCCTTTGGTCAAAGGTGAGAGGTGAATTTCACTATATAACTTGGCCCATCTCCATAGTGTGCATTACTAACCATTACCTATTAGTGCCAATACAACCCCCCTTGGCCCAGTTTGATTAACTAGACGAGAACACATCAATCAAATCCTGTTAATTAATCTCTTTTCGTATTTATTACTACTTTGGTCCAGTCAGCAACATTAGGCGGGTTCTAATGTTGGACACCACTAGAAAACATGCAAAACGAAGAGTGTTAATTAATACATGGATATACACCATCCAAGAATTGTGAATTACCTGATTTTACTTAGTTCTTCATGGTTCGCATAACCCTAGTTGTGGATTTATCTACTCATGCTATGTGTAGATGCAGGAATTATGAATTGAGAAGACATAATTGAATACTTACACAATAAAATTAAGAATAAGCAATCCAACTTCAATGAAAATCACAAGCTTAAAGATTGAATCAAACCACAAGTGTTCTCAAAATATTGAGTTCTCTGAGTACTAGATGAAACCACTTGAAAAATAACCTGAAAATCCTATTTATAATAATTAAAATTCAAGTCTTAAACAAGATAGGAGAACTGGTTGGCATGCCATTCGAAAGGTACTTTACAACCGTATTGACTTTTATGGCCCGTAATCGGGGTCTCATACTCAGCTGCTGGGATTTTAGACTTCAACTCTACAACACCCCTCTATGACTCATTTAGTGACTTACGACCCATAAAGGTGGTTTCATCTGATGACATTCCTGGAAGTCCAATTTTCTGATCCTCATGGCACGAATCCTCTTATACGATTCATAAACTACTCTACGACTTGTCTATATGTCCGTAGAATAAACATCATAAAATAGTCCCTCACTCAAAATCTTCATAAAACCTCCCTATGGTCCGTAGAATGATCTATGACCCATAAAGGGTCTCATATAACAGCAAAAACAAGCAACTTCCATAATTTTCCTAAAAAATCATGGCCAACCTGCAATCCTGCAAATATAAATACAAAAACACATAAAACCAACTAACATCACATTGAGAACACACAAAATTCCAAGTTTTAAGCATCAAAAGTGTTATATTTTGGCAGCAAATCAATGACCTATAGAACTGCCCGTAGAGTCTGTCAACCATGTTTTCCTATTCCGTTTTGGTTTTTTATTTAAACTCTAATTTCCGTAAATCTCAAAATGCATGTGTGATATCGAAAATCCAATTCATATTCTTGACCAAGGGGTCAAATCGAGTAGAAAATGGGTCTAATCCCCATTTAAGGGAAACCATATCAAAATTTGAATTACCAAAATGTCAAAATCTAGTGTACAGTTCACGCCTCAAGCGCGATGTGCCAAGGGCGCACTCTATTGTTATTATTGTGCAGTTTTTTAAGTTTGGTTCAAGGCTTTTGGGCCTTGGGCCTAAGCCTCCCCACATGTGCAAATACCTATACTTAGCCATATTTTACCTTTATATCATCCAACACATTCCCAAATACTCATTCAAACACTTAGCCAAATATTTCACTTCTAAATTTAAGTCCCAAAACACATCCGGATCTCAAGGTTCTCATACAATCTTCAAGCGTCCATCTCCAATCTTCATCAAGTTATTCTCCAAAGCTAAGGTGTGTGGGTTTCTTTCATGGGTTCCTTTTACCTATGATATCCAAGCTTAATTTTAGTTAAATTCGCATGATTTAAAGTTGATTTACTCATGAGTCTTACTTATTATGAAATTCACGGCACACTATGTTGGGGTTTATGAATTTTGATTGTTTTAGCATGTTTTGAGCTATGAATCTAAGATCTATTGTAAGATTTGATGAAGGATTTTGATACATATTTCTTGAGGTGTTACCAAGTATTTATTTATGGTTTTACATTGGATTTTCTTGCATGATTTCATCCCTAAATTGCATGATTTTACACTAGCAATACACACCAGCCAAGCGTTTGATAAAATGTCCGGTTATGGTTTTCTTGAGGAATTGAAGGCCCAATGCATATCTTATGAGCTGAATAACTATATGATGATGAAATGAATGTATGTCTATGATATTCTCTTATATAGTATTGGAATGTGACCATGCCCTACGTAAGGGTTGCGCGCTGGGTAACCTTGTAGAGGGGGGTTCATACCTTGATAACCACATCAGGGGGTTTATACTCCGGTCACCACGGGTGGTAAGATGCAACGATCCATCAACCTTGTTAGGGGGTTTGTTCCTTGATAACCACATCAGAGGGTTTGTACTCCGGTCACCACGGGTGGTAAGATGCAACGATCCATCAACCTTGTTAGGGGGTTCGTTCCTTGATAACCACATCAGAGGGTTTGTACTCCGGTCACCACGGATGGTAGGGTGCGATGATCCACCAACTAATTGCAGGGGTTTGTACCTCAATCACCAAGGATGGTAGGTGCGACGATCCAACAATATGCTAGTGTTCTCTTCTTACACATATACTATGTTCTACATAAGCATGATCTTACTTCAACAATCATTCATACATGCCATATTGCTAAAGCTTATTCCTTTCCTACGTTACGCATTTCGTCTATAGTGCTTATCACTTGTTGTATTGCATTCTATATACTTAGTATATTCAAACATACTAAAGGATACTGTATGACTATATGGTGTCACCATGTGGAAACGAGGTCCCACTTGAGCATCCTCCTCTACGTGGCTAGTACGATTCTCTCTCAAGCTTGTTAGTGAGTCCTTCGTTCCGAGGACGATCTTTATGATTTCATACTATGATGTAAGACTATCTTTCTTTTACTTATGTATTGACTATGAGGGTGAGCCCGGTTACTTGTCTTGGGTCCCGTTCTCATCTATGTAGTAGAGGTGTTGTTAGATATATAATGTATCAATGATATGAACATTGACTCTCTTTGACTCTTTATGTTGATATTATGAAGGTTGTCCCTTAGCCCTATTTATCCCTATTTATTAGATCTTGTTGTATTTTATTGCTTCCACAACCAAGAATATGTAATGATATGTTAAGAGGCTTGCTTGGGTTCTCTTCAGTTTTCCCTATGTGCCTTGTCACGTCTATGCCCTAGGCTTGAGTCGTGAAGAACTTGGTATCAGAGCACAAGGTTGTTAGGTCCTCGGCGTCTAACACACCAATTCGATTAGTGTCCTATTCATGATTATGAAGTGCTCCACGACTATGAATAGGAGGCTATGAGACGTTCTAGGAAATGTATCACTTCTTTATAATCTATGTCATGCGATACAGTTAGGTCACCTAGGGCTTATTACTAATCTCTAACCATTACATTATAAGATATGTCTCAAGCTACTCAAGACGGTGATGTAATCAATGCAGAGATTTGCAATACACTATGGAAAGTGGCCAAAGTGGCGGCAAAATTAACAACTCACCTCAATCAACAAGTGAGTGCCCCCAAGACTCACTTGGTAAGGGGAGAGTTAGTGAAGCCAAGAGGGTCTGTATTGAAGGAAAGTTCCAAACTCTCAAGGATAGAGGTGATGCTATCAGTCCAACATATGTTAAGGTTCATAGGGGTCCATAATTCCAAGGCACCAATGCTTGTTTTGATTGTGGCAAAGTGGGACATAAGACGAAAGAATGTCCTCATAGGCACAATAAGAGTAAAGGAGGTGAAGATGGGATGACTAATCCCAAGTGTCAAAGTTGTGGAAAGTACCATGGTGTCCCATGCCTAAGGAAGACCAACGCTTTTTATAGATGTAGTAGAGTAGGTCACAAGCTAGTGGATTGTCTATATGCTCGAAGGAAGTGTAAGGGTGGTCCACCTTTAGATCAAGGTGTTCATATTGATCAAGGGGCTCAAGGAAGGGATAAGGTGTCTGATGTTGCTATAGGTATGTTGAAATTTCCTTTGACTTTGATGCGCATACATTGATGGGCTCCATTGCCACTACCTCTTTTATTATTCTTTTAGTTGTTTCATGTGTGTCCCGAACTCTCTTTGGTGTCTATCTCATTGGTGGACCTATTGTTGTCTAAATATACATAGGTGTTGTACCGTGTTCTTAATGCATTAGGTCTTGCCTTGTGACTTGTTAATTTCTTGTGGTGGACTTTAATGTTATACTTGGGTGGATTGGATGCATGTATATTGTGTCCCTATTGAATGTAGGGCCCGTAGAGTTAAATTTCAATTCCCTATTAAAACCATCTTTGAATGGGGGTTTGTAATGTGGTTGCAGATGGGTAAGTCTATTTCTTATCTTAAGATACAATTGATCTCTTAGGGTCACATTTAACATCTTGTAAGTGTTAAGGGTGTTGAAACTAAGTCATTCCTGTTGAGGTGATTCCAGTGATCAATGGGTTAGTGAAATCTTTCCCGATACTTCGAATTTGTGGTAGTTCCCATTTCATTTGTCTTATGCCTCGATTATGTTTATGGGTCTCATAAATAGGGTCATAGTCCCTACCTTGTTATGTTTGTGGTAGTCTCTAGCGATGAAGTATTGATTTATTTAGAGCTTGTGAACCATTTGGGAGTAGCATTGCAAATCTTGGGGTAAGAGGAGTTGTATGCTAGGTATGCGAAGTGTGACATTTGGTCAAAGGAGGTTACTTCCCTAGGTCATATAGTGTTAGTGGATGGTATTAAAGTTGATCCTAAGGGTACTTATGTGATCAGAAATTAACCTAGACCATTGACACCCATTAGACATTTCGACCTTATTGGGCATAGCGGGTTACTATCGAAGGTTGGTGAATGAGATCTCTTCTATTGCTTCTCCCATGACTAGATCGGCCCAAAAGAAGGATAGTTTGTGTGACAGATGAATGTGAAAAGTGTTTCCAAGCTATGAAGAATAATCTTATCTCCGCTTCTATCTTGTACTTACCGGATGGGTTAGAAGGGTTTGTTGCGTATTGTGATGTCTCTCGGATTGGTTTTGGGTTGTGTCTTGATGTAAGAGGTTTAAGTGGAAGCCTATACTTTTAGATAATTTGAGATGTATAAGAAGGATTATCCAATCTGTGCCCTTGAGTTGGCCGTCGTGGTTTTGCTTCAAAAATTTGACGTCATTGGTTGTATTGGGTGCATACTGACGTGTTTACCATTCACTAGAGTCTCCAATGTGTGTCCACCCAAAGGTTTCTTAGCTTGATACAAGGAGGTGATTAGAACTTTGTAAGGATTGAGATATGGGTGTATGTTATCATCTTGGTAAGGCTAAAGTAGTGGCAAATGCTTTGAGTTGGGTGTTTGTGGGTAGCCTAGCTCATGTCGATGGTGGTGATATAGAGGTGGCTAAGGAAGCGCATCGTGGGGATTAGGTTGGAAGAGGTTGATAATGGTGTTGTTATTGTTGTTGATGGTTCTAAGTCTTACTTGGTCGATGAGGTGCTACCAAAGCAAGGTCATAATGCCTCCTTGTTAGAATTGAAGGCCTTGGTGATATGGGGCAACGTGGAGGTTTTCTCCCAAGGGAGAGATGGTCCCTCAGGTACCAAGGTAGGTTGTGTGTATCTTATGTTGACGGCTTAGTGGAAGAGACCCTTGATGAAGCCTATAATTCTTCTTATTCTATTCACCCCGGTTCTACAAAAATGTATAGAGATTTGAGAGATGGGTATCAGTGGAGAGGCATGAAGAGAGACATTTCCAAATTTGTTCTCCGTTATCATAGTTATCAACAAGTTAAAGCCGAACACCAAAGGCTGGGTGGCCTAAGCCAAGACTTAAAGATTCCAACTAGGAACTGGGAGGTGATAAATACGGACTTTGTGGTTGATAGGATGACAAAGATCGGCTCACTTTCTACCGATTAAGACCACATATGAGGCTGAAGATTATGTTAGGTTGTACATGCATGAGTTGGTGAGATTACATGGGGTGCCTTTGTCTATTATATCAGATTATAGTGATCAATTTACTCCACATTTTTTGAGATCCTTTAAATGGGGTATTGGTGCAAGAGTTAAACTTAGTACGACCTTTCACACTCAAATGGATGGCCAAGCTGAAAAAACAATACAAACACTTAAGGATATGCTTAGGTTTGGTATTTTGGAGTTTGTGGGTAGTTAGGATGGTCATCTTCCATTGATTAAGTTTGTCAATAACAATAGCTATCATTCTAGCATCGGTAAGGCTCCTTTTGAGGCTCTCTATGATAGGTGTTGTAGATCACCAGTTGGGTGGTTTGAAGTGAGAGAGACGGCCTTGTTGGGTCCAGATTCGGTTATGAAGGCTATGGAGAAGGTGAGGTTGACTAAGGAAAGATCGAAAAGGGCCCAAGGATCCCATGTCAATTTGAGGAGAAGGAATCTTCAATTTGGTTATTTCGTCTATTTGAAGGATTCGTCATGAAGAGTGTGGTCGGGTTTGTCGAAAGAGGGAATTGAGTTCATGGTTTGTGAGTATTCATAGGGTTTTGAGGATGATTAGTGAAGATGCATATGAATAGGAAGTGCCTTTTGATATGGACATCGTTAATGTAGTTCTTCATGTTTTTAGGATTGTGGAGGTGTGTTAGTGACTCTAGTTCCATAGGACTCGTTGAGGTTGTTTATGTTGAGGAGGATAAGTTGTCCTAGGAGAAGGTCCTGGTGGAGGTATTGGATGGAAGTGTGGAAAAGCTTATTAGTAAGGTTGTGGTGTTCGTCAAGGCCCTTTGGGAGAATCATGAGGTTGAAAGTGTCGTTGGGGGAGCCGGAGCAGGCATAGAGGAGCAATATCCGTATCTCTTTCATTCTTTTCAAGCTTATGATAACATGTCAAGTCCTTTTTATGATTCCAAGTCCTATGTTTCAGCCCCTATGTCATTCCATGCATTCATGTTTATGTTGAGAAGTTCATGATGATTTTAATAATTGTATTGAGATTTGAAAAATTGTGTTTAAGTTTATTGTTGCATCTTTATGTGGGATGAAATTGTCATGTTTACATCTCTCATATACGTTTGTTTGACATTTGGGGACGAATGTTCCCAAAGGGTAGATATTGAAATGACCGCAAAAAGTGCCCGAAAATGTACCTCCAAAGTGCCCAGAATCGTAATTTCCATATATCTCAAAATCCGTGCATGATATCGAAAATCTGACTTCATATTCTTGATTAGGGGCTAAAATTGAGAGGGAAATAGATCTAACCCCGATTTAAAGTCAACCTTATCAAAATTTGGATTTCCAAAATATCGAGTTTCAGTGAGCAATTCGCACCGTAGGCGTGCTCTAGTGTTATTTTTGTGCAGTTTTTCAAATTCGGTCCAACGCTTTTGGGTCTTGGTCCTAAGCCTCCCCACATGTGAAAATACCTATACTTAGCCATATTTTATGTTCATATCATCTAACACATTCCCCAATACTCATTCAAGTTTCTCATTCAAGCTTCAAGCCTCCATGTCCAATCTTCATCAAGTTATTCTCAAAGATAAGGTATGTGGGTTTCTTTCACCCATGATGTCCAAGCTTACTTTTAGTTAAATTTGCATGATTTAAAGTTGATTTACTCATGAGTCTTACTTATTATGAAATTCACTGCACACGATGTTGATGTTTATGAAATTGTGATTATTTTAGCATATTTTGAGCTATGAATCTAAGATCTATTATAAGATTTGATGAAGGGTTTTGATATATATTACTTGAGGGTGTTACAAAGTATCTATTGATGGTTTTACATTGGATTTCCTTGCATGATTTCATCCCTAAATTGCATGATTTTACATTAACACTACACTCCCGCCAAGTATTTGATAAAATATCTGGTTATGGTTTTTTGAGTAATTGAAGGCCCAATGCATATCTTATGAGCTTAATGACTATATGATAATGAAATAAATATATGTATATGATATTCTCTTATATAGTGTTGGAATGTGACCATGCCATACGCAGGGGTTGCGCGCCGGGTATCCTTGTCAAGGGGTTCATACCTTGATAACCATATTAGGGGGTTTACACTCCAGTGACCATAGGTGGGAGGATGTGATGGTCCATCAACCTGGTCAGGCGGTTTTTTCCTTGATAATCACATCAGGGGATTTGTACTCCGGTCACTAGGGGGTGATAGGGTGTGATAATCCACCAACGAAATGAAAGGGTTTGTAACTCAATAACCAAGGGTGGTAGGGTGCGACAATCCAGCAATATGATAGTTGTCTCTTCTTACACATGTACTATGTTCTATATAAGCATGATCTTAATTTAACAATCATTCATACATGCCATATTGCTATAAGCTTATTCCTTGCCTATGTTATGCATTTCGTCTATAGTGCTTATCAATTATTGCATAGCATCCCACATACTTAATACATTCAAACGTGCTAAAGGAAAATCTATGACTACATGATGTCACCATGTGGGAACGAGGTCCCACTTGAGCATCCTACTCCATGTGGCTAGTACGAGTGTCTCTCAAGCTTGTTGGTGAATCCTCCATTTCGGGGACGATCTTTATGATTTCATACTACGTTCTAAGACCATCTTTGTTTTACTTATGTATTGACTATGAAGGTGAGCCCGGTTGCTTGTCTTGGCCCTCGCTCTCATCTATGTAGTAGAGGTGTTGTTAGACATAAAATATATCAATAATATGAGCTTTGACTCTCTTTGACTCGTTATGTTAATTTTATGAAGGTTTTCCCTTAGCCAAATTTATCCCTATTTATCACTTCTTGTTGTATTTTATTGCTTCCGCGACCAAAAATGTGTAATGATATGTTAAGAGGCTTGCTTGGGTTCTCTTCGATTTTCTCCATGTGCCTTGTCACGTCTAGGCCCTAGGCTTGGGTCATGAAAAACTTAGTATCAGAGCACTAGGTGGTTAGGTCCTCGGCGTCCAGCATACCGCATTTGATTAGTGTCCTATTCATGATCATGAAGTGCGCCATGACTATGAATGGGAGGATATGAGATGCTCTAGGAAATGTTTCAGTTCCTCATAATCTATGTCACGCGATACAGTTAGGTCCACTAGGGCTTATCACTAATCCCTAACCATTACATTTCAGGATATGTCTCAAGCTACTCAGGACGGTGATGTAATCAATGCAGAGATTCGCAATACTCTATGGAAAGTGGCAAAGCGGCGGCAAAATTGGCAACTCACCTCGATCAACAAGTGAGTGCCCCCAAGACTTCAATTGGTAAAGGGAGAGGTAGTGAGGCCAAGAGGGCCCGTATTGAAGGAAAGTTCCAAAGTGTCAAGGATAGAGCTGATGCTATTTGTCCAACATATGGTAAGGTTCATAGGGGTCCATATTTCCAACGCACCAATGCTAGTTTTGGTTGTGGCAAAGTTAAGAGGAATGATTGTCCTTATAGGCACAATAAGAGTAAATGAGGTGATGTTGGGATGACTTATCCCAAGTGTCAAAGTTGTGGAAAGTACCATGGTGTCCCACGCCTTAGGAAGACCAATGCTTGTTATGGATATAGTAAAGTAGGTCACAAGCCAGTGGATTGTCCATATGCTCGAAGGAAGTGTAAGGGTGGTCGACCTTTAGATCAAGGTGGTATGTTGATCAAGGGGCTCAAGGAGGGGATAAGGTGTCTGATATTGCTACCGGTATGTTGAATTTCCTTTGACTTTGATGTACATAGATTGATGGGCCTCGGTGCCACTATCTCTATCATTATTCTTTTGGTTGGTGGTGGGTTTCATGTGTGTCCCGAATTCTCTTTGGTGTCTATCTCATTGGTGGACTTATTCTTGTCTGAACGTTTATAGGTGTTGTCCCGTGTTCTTAATGAATTAGGTCTTGCCTTGTGACTTGTTGAATTTGTTGTGGTGGACTTTGATGTTATACTTGGGGTGGATCAGTTGCATGTATATTATGTCCCCATTGAATGTAGGGCCCGTAGATTTAAATTCCAATTCCCTATTAAAACCATCCTTCAGTGGGGGTTTGTAATGTTATTGCAAAGGGGTAAGTATGTTTCTTGTCTTAAGATACAATTGATCTCTAATGGTCGTATTTAACATCTTGTAAGTGTTAAGGGTGTTAAACCTAAGTAATTCCTATTAAGGTGATTCCGGTGATCGATGGGTTAGTAAAATCTTTGTCGATACTTCGAATTAGTGGTAGTTCCCTTCTGGCTATGCTTATGCCCAGGTTATGTCTATGCGTCTCATGAATGGGGTCTTTAGTCCCTACCTTGTTATGTTTGTGATAGTCTCTAGTGATGAAGTATTGATTTATTTAGAGCTTGTGAACCATTTGGGAGTAGCGTTGCAAATCTTGGGGTAAGAGGAGTTGTATGCTAGGTATGCGAAGTGTGAAATATGGTCAAAGGAGGTTACGTCCCTAGGTCATATGATGTCGGATGATGGTATTAAAGTTGATCCTAAGGGGATGTATGTGATTAGAAACCGACCTAGACCATTGACCCCCATCAAACATTTGGAGCTTATTGGGCATAGCGGGTTACCATCGAAGGTTGGTGAATGAGTTCTCTTCTATTGCTTCTTCTATGACTAGGTCGGCCCAAAAGAAGGATACTTTGTGTGACCGAAGAATGTGAAAAGTGTTTCTAAGCTTTGAAGAATAAGCTTATCTCCGCTCCTATCTTGTCCTTACCAGATAGGTTAGAATGGTTTATTGTGTATTGTCATGTCTCCGGATTGGTTTTGGGTTGTTTCTTGATATAAGAGGGTTAGGTGGAAGCCTATTCTTTCAGATAATTTGAGATGTATGAGAAGGATTATCCTATCTATGACCTTGAGTTGGCCTTCATTGTTTTGCTCCAAAAATGTGACGTCATTGGTTGTATGGGGTGTATTTTGATGTGTTTACCATTCACTAAAGTCTCCAATATGTGTTCACCTAAAGGGGTCTTAGCTTGTTACAAGGAAGTGATTAGAACTTTGTTAGGATTGAGATATGGGTGTGTGTTATCATCCCGATAAGCCTAAAGTGGTGGCAGATGCTTTGAGTTGGGTGTCTATGGATAGCCTAGCTCATGTCGATGGTGGTGATAAAGAGGTGGCTAAGGAAGTGCATTGGTTGGCTAGGTTGGGGGTTAGGTTGGAAGAGGTTGATAATGGTGGTGTTGTTGTTGTTGATGGTTCTAAGTTTTACTTGGTTGATGAGGTGCTAGCAAAGCAAGATCTTGATGCCTTTTGTTAGAATTGAAGGCCTTGGTGAGATGGGGCAAGGTGGAGGTTTTCTCCCAAAGGGAAGATGGTGCCCTTAGGTACTATGGTAGGTTGTGTGTATCTTGTGTTGATGTCTTGGTGGAAAACACCCTTAATGAAGCCCATAATTCTTCTTAATCTATTCACCTCGGTTCTACAAGAATGTATAGAGATTTGAGAGATGGGTATCAGTGGGGAGGCATGAAGAGAGGCATTGCGAATTTCTTCCTTGTTGTCATAGTTGTCAACAAGTTAAAGCCGAACATCAAAGGCCGGGTGACCTAACCGAAGACTTAGAGATTCCAACTAGGAAGTGGGAGGTGATTAAAATGGACTTTGTGGTTGATATGATGACAAAAATCAGCTCACTTTCTACCTGTTAAGACCACATATGAGGCTAAAGATTATGTTAGGTTGTACAATCATGAATTGGTGAGATTACATGGGGTGCCTTTGTCTGTTATATCAGATTGTGGTGATCAATTTACTCCACATTTTTGGAGATCTTTTCAATGGGGTCTTCGTGCAAGAGTTAAACTTAGTATGGCCTTTCACTCTCAAACGGATGGCAAAGCCGAAAAAATAATCCGAACAGTTGAGCATATACTTAGGGTTGGTATTTTGGAGTTCATGGGTAGTTAGGATGATCATCTTCCATTGATAAAGTTTGCCAATAATGATAGTTATCATTCTAGTATTGGAAAGGCTTCTTTTGAGGCTCTCTAGGGTAGGTGTTGTAGATCACCGGTTGGGTGGTTTGAGGTGGGAGAGACGTCCTTGTTTGGTCCAGATCCAGTTATGGAGGATATATAGAAGGTGGGTTGATTAGGGAAAGATCGAAAAGAGCCCAAGGATCCTATGTCGATGTGAAGAGAAGGAATCTTGAATTTGAAGTTTGTGATTGGGTCTATTTGAAAGTTTCGCCATGAAGAGTGTGGCCCGATTTGGTGAAAGAGGGAATTGAGTTCATGGTTTGTGAGTATTCATAGGGTTTTGAGGATGATTAGTGAGGTTGCATATGAATAGGAAGGGCCTTTGGATATGGACATGGTTAATCCGGTTCTTCATGTTTCTAGGATTGTGGAGGTGTGTTAGTGACTCTAGTGCTATAGGACTCTTTGAGGTTGTCGGTGTTGTGGAGGATAAGTTGACTTAGGAGAAAGTATCAGTGGAGGCATTGGATGGAAGTGTGGAAAAGTTGATTAGTAAGGATGTGATTTTTGTCAAGGCCCTTTGGGAGCATCGTAAAGTTGAAAGTGTCTCTGGGCGAGCCGAAGCAGGCATAGAGGAGCTATATCTGTATATCTTTCATTCTATTCAGTCTTATGATAACATGTCAAGTCCTTTTTCTGATTCCTAGTCTTACGTTTCAGCCCCTATGTCATTCCATTCATTCATGTTTATGTTGGCAAGTTCATGATGATTTTAACATTTGTATTGAGATTTCTAAAATGGTGTTTGAATGCATTGTTTCATCTCTATGTAGGATGAAATTTTCATGTTTACATCTCTCATACATGTTTGTTTGACAGTCAGGGACGAATGTTCCCAAGGGGGAGATATTGAAACGACCCCCAAAAATGCCCGAAAATGTTCCTCTGAAGTGTCCTGAATCATAATTTCCATATATCTCAAAATCCGTGTATGATATCAAAAATCTAACTTCATATTCTTGAATAAGGGGTCAAATTTAGAGGGAAATGGATCTAACCCCAATTTAAGGGCAAACCTATAAAAATTTGAATTTCCAAAATATCGAGTTTCAGTGAGGAATTCGCGCCCTCGGCGCTCTCTAGTGTTATTTTTGTTCAATTTTTCAAGTTTGCTCCAAGGCTTTTGGGTCTTGGTCCTAAGCCTCCCCACACATGCAAATACCTATACTTAGTCATATTTTACCTTCATATAATCTAACACATTCCCCAGTACTCACTCAAACACTTAGCCAAATATTTCACTCCTAAATTCAAGTCACGAAACTCATCTGCATCTCAAGGTTCTTATTCAAGCTTCAAGCCTCCATCTCCAATCTTCATCAAGTTACTCTCCAAAGCTAAGGTATATGGGTTTCCTTCATGGGTTCCTTTCACCCATGATGTCCGAGCTTACCTTTAATTAAATTTCCATGATCTAAAGTTGATTTAATCATGGGTCTTACTTATTATGAAATTTACTACACACTATGTAGGGGTTTATGAAATTTTTAGTATGTTTTGAGCTATGAATGTAAAATCTATTGTAAGATTTGATGAAGGGTTTTGATGTATATTTCTTGAAGGTATTACTAAGTATTGATTGATGGTTTTACATTGGATTTCCTTGCATGATTTCATCCCTAAATTGCATGGTTTTACACTAGCACTACACCCACTAAGTGTTTGATAAAATGCCTAGTTATGGTTTTCTTAAGGAATTGAAGGCCCAGTGCATATCTTATGAGTTGAATGACTATATGATGATGAAATGAATGTATGTATATATATTCTCCTATATAGTGTTGGCATGTGATAATGCCATATTCGGGGGTTGCATGCCGAGTAACCTTCTCAGTGGTTCGTACCCTGATAACCACATCGGGGTAGGAGGGTTTGTACTCCGATCACCACGGGTAGTAGGGTGAAACGATCCATCAACCTTGTCGGGGGATTTGTACCTTGATAACCATATTTGGCGGTTTGTACTCTGGTCACCACGGGTGGAAGGGTGCGACGATCCACCAACAAATTGATGGGGTTTGTACCTCAATCACCAAAGGTGGTAGGGTGTGATGATCCACCAATATGACAGTGGTCCCTTCTTACACATGTACTGTATTCTACATAAGCATGATCTTACTTCAAGATCATTCATACATGGCATATTGCTATAAGCTTATTCCTTGCCTACATTATGCATTTTTCTATAGTGTTTATCACTTGTTGCATTACATCCTACATACTTAGTATATTCAAACATACTAACACATATCCTATGCCTACATGATGTCACAATGTAGGAATCAGGGTCCCACTTGACCATGCTCCTCCTCGTGGCTAGTATGATTGTCTCTCAAGCTTGTTTGTGAGTCCTCCATTCCGGGGACAATCTTTATAATTTCATACTATGTTTTGAGACTATTTTTCTTTTACTTATGTATTTGACTCTGAGGGTGAGCCTGGTTGCTTGTCTTGGCCCCCGCTCTTATCTATGTAGTGGAGGTATTTTTGGACATATTATGTATCTATGATATGAGCTTCGACTCTCTTTGACTCTTTGTGTTGATGTTATGAAGGTTGTCCCTTAGCCTTGTTTATCCCTATTTACCGCTTATTGTTGTATGTTATTATTTCCACGATCAAGGATGCATAATGATATGTTAAGAAGCTTGCTTAGGGTCCCTTCGGGTTTTCCCATGCGCCGTGTCAGGTCTAGGCCCTAGGCTTGGGACGTGACAATAGAACAAAAACAAGATTGAGAGAAAAACTTGAAAAAATTTATTTCATTTTTTAATTTAAATCTTATGATTCTTAGTGAAGAGTTTGGATTCCTTATGCTTAATTCTTTTGTGTAAATGCTCAATTATGTTATTAAAATTCATAAGTCTCGCATTTACACTGATTATGAATAGCTAAAGCCACGAATAGGGTTGTGGGAACCATGAAGTACTAATAAGGTAAAACCAAATATGAAACACCCCAAAATATGCTCTGAAAATGTCCATAATCGTAATTTCCATATATCTCAAAATCTGTGCGTGACATCAAAAATTTGAGTTCATGTTCTCGATCAGGGAGCATAATTGAGAGGAAAATGGGTATAACCTGAATTTTAGAGGACCTGTAGCAAAAAATAAATTTTGTAAATTTTTGAATTCCAGTGTGCATTCAAATAGGCTGCGATGCGGACTGGCCACAGATCAGTGTTATTTTGTTCTTTGTGATAGGTCAGCGTCGAGGACTAGATATATATCAATACATATTTTTCCTTAGTTTTTCTGTGTCGACCAAGGGCATTGGGATCATAGCCCCATGCCCACTTATGCGTAGAAACAACTATACTTAGCTATTTTTCAACTCTATATTACTCAAGACCCTCTCAAAAACCTCTCCAAGACTTAACCAAATACCTCTTCCAAATTTCAAGGATTTCAAGCCTAACTTTGGAGCTCAAGGATTCTCCTCAAACTCCAAGATCTTTTCAAGCTCATCTCAAGAAAACCCAAGTTTGAAGTATGTGGGATTCATCCATTGGGTCCTTTCACCCATGGAGCCCAATCTTCCTTTTTATGAAAATTGCATGTTTTTGAGTTGTATCATCTATGGTATCTTTTATTACGAATTGTGAGTATAAATTATGTTGGGGTTTATGAAATGTTGATTGAATATGCATGCCTATCTACATCAAGCTTATACTATGAGTTGGTATTATTTATTGAGACTATGCATGTTTTGAGCTATGAAATTATGATCTATTATGCGACTTGATGATGGATTTCAAGGTACTCTACATGAGGGTTTTACTATGTGTTGGTGGGTTGATTTACATTGAGTTTTCTCATATTGTTTCACTCTGAATTGCATGATTTTGAACTATCATTATGAATCCACCAAGTATTTGATAAAATGTCAAGTCAAGAATTCTCAAGTTATTGATGAACTATTTCATGATTTACAAGTCAATTGACTATATGATGATTAAGGGTTTTCAAGTATGTATTGAATTCATGAAAAGTATCTATGATGTTACAAGTATCAAGTTAAGCCCAATTTCAAGATTTTTACCTCTCGTGAGCCATTTATGCAGAAGCAAGGGTTCACGTATGATTATAATTTACTCTCATGTTTCAATTTAGGCTCACAATTAGAGGTCAAGCATGTTTAAGATCTACTAATGTAATATTTCTTACAAGTTATTAAAGTTATGATTATTTCAAGTGTTCCGTGGGATTAGACTTAGCACTGACGGAACGGATGTCAGCGTGGACTATCTTCAAAGATCCATACTCTTTTCCTCAAACTATGTGCCAATAAAGGATTATACTTTACCCTTACTATACTAGTGGATCCATTTATGGCGCTTTATCATAAAATCCACCCCGAAATGGGATACGTTCCCGTAAGGGGGGTTACTTCTCCGAAATTGGACAGGCTCCCATAAGGTGAAGTATGGTTTACCTTGGCAAGTAGATCACCTCTTTATCGATGAGGAGAAATCATCGGGATTCCAAGTTGTAGCTCTCTTGGTCTTACTTTTGTCGGTTAGGATCTCTTCCCACACATGTATTATGTTTTACTCAAGTTGAATAATTTAGAAGTATGTTTTACTTCAAGCATTGACCATGTATGCCATATTGAAATCTCATTTATGTATTGCTTATTACTATGCATTTTGACTGTATTGGCTTATTCTTGTTGCATTACATCCTTCATACTTAGTATATTCAAACATAATAATGCATACTCTATGCCTACATGATATTACTATGTAGGAACTGGAGCACCAGTTGATCATTGTCCAGGTGGCTGGTATGATTCGTTGAAGTAACCTTTGGTGAGTCTCAAGTTCGAGGACACTATCTTTATTACTCATGCTATATTGAGACCTTTTCATGTTGAACACTTGTTATTATGAGTGTGAGCTCGGAGAGTATCTTTACCCCCGCTCCGTTCTAAGTTAGATATGTTATTGGAATATTATTATGTATCGATACTATAAGCCCGACTCTTTATGCTTTTATGACTAACAACGACTTCTCATAGTCCCGCCTCCATTGTTTTATACCTTTCGTTGTTGTTTATTTTGCTTTCGCAACCAAGGATGTGTGATTGATATGTTAAAAGGCTTGTTTGGATCCCTTTAGGTTCCCATTTGCCTTGCCACATCTAGTCCCTAGGCTTGGATCGTGAAAAACTTGGTATTAGAGCAATAGGTTGTTAAAGGTCCTCAGAATACTACACACCGCATCGATTGGAGTCTTATTCATGGTTATGAAGCGCGCCACAACTATGAATGGGAGGCTATAAGGTGTTTTAGGAATTGTTTCACTTCTTATGGTCTATATTGTGCTTTAGATGCAAGTGTAAGGCTTTTTCCCCTAACGAATGCTCTTTGCTATTCCAGATCATGCCGATTCCAAGAGGGAGACTAAGGAGAGCTCGTACACCCGAGGAGCAACCAGCTCCTCCCGCTCCTCAATCTCCTCAAGATGGAGGGGTAGGCCAAGATGAGTTCCGAAATGCTATTGCAATGTTGTCTCATGCTATGACCAACCAAATCAACCAAGGGGCCCGACCCTCTCATGCTCTCACTCCGGCTTCTAGGGTGAGGGATTTCACTATAACAAAACCCACCGGAGTTCCATGGATCTAAGACGGATGAGGATCCCCAAGAGTTCATATATGAAGTGTGCAAGGTGTTGTCCCTCATAGGGTCAATTCGGAGGAAAAGACAGAGTTGGCAGCCTACCAACTCAAAGGGGCGGCTCAAATTTGGTTTCCACAATGGAAGTTTGAGAAGGGGAATGATGATCCATCCCTTGGGAAGAGTTCAAACCTGCATTTCTCAATCGGGTCTTCCCTATTGAGCTAAGGGAGGCTAAGATGATGGAGTTTATGAACCTTAAGCAAGGTTCCATGAGTGTGAGGGAGTATGCCCTCAAGTTCAACCAACTCTCCAAGTATGCTCCACAATTAGTTGCTAAGCCTAGATCAAGGATGAACAAATTTGTGTCGGGAGTGTCTGACTTGGTTAATGAGGAGTGTCGTACCAACATACTAGTAGGTAATCTAGATTTTTCCCGCCTCATGACATACACCGAGCAACTAGAGGGGGAAAATCTTAGAAAAAGAAGAAATGGTGAGTCCAAGAGGGCTTATTTTGAAGGTGGTTCCAACGGTTACCGGTTTCCTGATGGCCATAATTTCCAAGGCCAAGGGTCTTCCGATTCTCCTAATAGGGATTTGCTAATGATAATCCAAGATTCCAAGGTGGTAATGGAGGAATGATAAAACCTAGATGTCTAAGGTGTGAAAAGAATTATAGTGGTCCACGTTTGAATTCTAATGCTTGCTTTGGTTGTGATAAGATGGGTCACAAAGTTATTGATTGTTCTCATGCTCAAAATAGAGGTAGAGATGGTCGTCCAAAAGGCCAAGCTGTAAATGCGGGTCGAAGAGGGAGAGGAGGCCAACAAGGGGATGCACCAAGGAAAAATAGATTCTATGTTTTTTGAGGGATATAAGGCGTGAATGAGGTGCCTGATGTCATCACCCATATGTTAAAGTTTTTTCTATTTTGATGTGTATGCATTGATAGAACTAGTTGCCACGCTTTCTTTTATTACTCCTTTTTCTGTCAAAAAGCTTCATGTTAGTCCCGAATTGTTGTGTGAACCTTATGAAGTGTCTAACCCCATTGGTGAGTCCATTGTTGCTATAAGATTCTATAGAAATTGTCCCGTGTTCATTTTGCATAAAATCCTGCCTTCTGGTTTTGTTGAATTAGATATGGTGGATTTTGATTTCGTTCTTGAGATGGATTAGCTGCATGTATATTATTCTTCTATTGATTGTAGAACCTATAGGGTTTACTTCCAATTCCCTAATGAGTCCTTTCTTGAGTAGGAGAGTCGTGATGTGGTGGTCAAGGATAGATTCATTTCTTCTCTTAAGGCCCAAAAGTTGATTTCTAAGAGTTGTCTTTGTCATCTTGTGAGGGTTAGGGATATTGAGGCCAAAGTCCTTCCTATTGAGTTAGTTCCAGTGGTTAATAAGTTTCTTGATGTCTTTCCTAATGAGCTTCCAGGTGTCTCTCCCAAAAGGAAAACAGATTTTGGTATAGACCTCCTTCCCGATACTCAACCTATTTCTATTCCCCTTTACCATATGGCCCCAGTGGAGTTGAAAGAGTTGAAGGAGCAATTGAGAGATTTATTGGAAAAGGATTTATAAGGCACTAGTAAGTCAGCTTGGGGTGCACTGGTGTTATTTGTGAAGAAAAAGGATGGCTCTCTTAGAATGTGCATTGATTACCGGTAACTAAATAGCGTCACCATAAAGAACAAGTACCATCTACCAAGGATTGATGGCCTTTTTTATCAACTTCAAGGGGCTAGTCAATTTTTTAAGATTGATCTTCGGTCCAAGTATCACCAAGTGAAAGTGAGGAGTGTGACATTCCCAAGATGGCTTTTCGGACTAGGTATAGGCACTTTGAGTTTGTGGTTACGTCCTTTGGGTTGACTAATGTACCAACTATATTTATGGATCTCACGAATAGGGTCTTTAAACACTATCCTGACTTGCTTTTCATAGTTTTTATTGATGATATCTTGATTTATTCGCATGGTGAGGAGGAGCAAGTGAATCAATTCAGGGTAGTGTTGCAAATCTTAAAGGAGGAGAGGTTGTATGCTAAATATGAGAAACATGAGTTTTAGTTGAAAGTGGTTGCTTTTCTAGGGCATGTGGTGTCAGATGATAGCATTCAGGTGGATCCTAAGAAGACGGAAGTGATTAGAAATTAGCCTAGACCTTTGACTCCATCGGATATTAGAAGTTTCTTGGGTTTGGCTGGTTATTTTCGGAGGTTTGTAAATGGTTTCTCTTTTATTGCTTCTCCTATAACTAAATTGAAACAAAAGAATATGAAACTTGTGTGGACCAATGAGTGTGAAAAGAGTTTCCAAAGTTTGAAAGATAAGCTTGTCTCCGCTCCTATCTTGGCTTTACCAAAAGGGTTGGAAGGATTTGTTGTATATTGTGATTCCTCAAGAATTGGTTTGGGGTGTGTTTTTATGCAAAGTGGTAAGGTGACAGCGTATGCCTCTAGACAACTTAAGGTACATGACAAGAATTATCTCACCCATGATCTTGAGTTGGCGGCCATAGTATTTGCTTTTAAAATTGAATGTCACTACTTGTATAGGGTTCATGTTGATGTGTTAATCGATCATAAGAGTCTCCAATATCTGTTCACCTAAAAAGATTTCAACTTGAGCCAAAGAAGGTGGTTATAGCTTCTCAAAGATTATGATATGAGTATGCATTATCACCCCGGTAAGGTTAATCTTGTGGCCAATTCTCTAAGTAGGGTGTTTGTGGGTAGTCTAGCTCATGTTGATGATGGTGGCAGGAGGTGGCTACAGAGGTTTACCAGTTGGCTAGATTAGGGGTTAGGTTGGATAAAGTTGATAATGGGGGTGTAGTGGTTATTGATGGTTCTAAATCTTCTTTGATTGAGGAGGTAAAGGCAAAACAAGATCTTGACCCTACCTTGCCAGAGTTGAAGACCTTAGTGAGAGATGGTAAAGTGGAGGTTTCCTGCCAAGGGGGAGATGGTTCCCTTAGGTACCAAGGTAGACTTTGTATGCCAAATGTGGGTGATTTGAAAGAATTGATCTTGAAGGAGGTGCATAATTCTTTTGCATCATATTCCATTTACCTCAGTTCTACAAAGATGTATAGAGACTTGAGGGAGGTGTATTAGTAAGGTGGTATGAAGAGGGATATTGCCAAGTTCATATCCGAATGTCACAATTGCCAACAAGTGAAGGCTGAACATCAAAGGCCGGGTGGCCTAGCTCAAGATATAGAGATTCCTACTTGGAAGTGGGAAGAGATCAACATGGATTCTGTGGTTGGTTTGCCTAAGACTAGGAAACATTTTGACTCTATTTGAGTTGTTGTGGATAGAATGACAAAGTTGCTCACTTCCTACTAGTCAAGACCACTTATGGTGTTGAAGATTATGCCAAGTTGTATATACATAAGTTGGTTAGATTGCATGGGCTACCCTTGTCTATCATTTCAGATCGCGGTGCTCAATTCACTTCTCACTTTTAGAGGTCCTTCTATGGAGGTCTTGGTACCAAAGTTAATCTTAGCATGGCCTTTCATCCTCAAACAGATAGTCAAGCCGAGAGTACTATCCAAACTCTTGAGGATATGATTAGAGCTTGAGTTTTAGAATTTAAGGGTAGTTGGGATAAACATCTTTCACTCATTTAGTTTGCTTACAATAATAGCTACCACTCAAGTATCAATATGGCTCCCTTTGAAGCTCTTTATGGTCAGTTGTAGATCCCTAGATAGGTGGTTTGAAGTGGGGGAAATGGCTTTGCTAGGTCCGGATTTGGTCATGTAGGCCTTGGAGAAGGTGAGGTTGATTAGGGAGATATTGAAAACAACCCAAAGTAGACAAAGGTTCTATTTCAATGTAAGGAGAAGAGATCTTGAGTTTAAGTTTGGTGATTGGGTCTATTTAAAAGTCTTACCTATGAAGGGTGTGGTTCGATTTGGCAAAACGGGAAAATTGAGCCCAATATTTATGGGTCCTTATAGAGTTTTGAGGAGGATTGGTAAGGTTGCATATGAGTTGGAGTTGCCTATGTAGATGAATATGGTCACCAAGTCTTCCATGTGTCCATGTTGAGAAAGTGTGTAGGTTACCCAAGTGTTGTAGTTCCCTTGAATTATATAGGTGTCGTAGGAGATAATTTGACCTATGAGGAGGTTCCAATGGAGATTCTAGATAGACAAGTAAAACAGTTGAGAAACAAAGATGTAGCTTCCATCGAGGTCCTTTGGAGGAACCAACAAGTTGAAAGTGCCACATGGGATATTGAGGCGGACAGAAAGAAATATCCATATCTCTTCCTTCTACTCAAGCCGAAGATACTAATTTAAGTCTCCTATATGATTTAAAGTCTTAACTTTCAAACTTTATGTCATTTTACATGCATTCATGTTTATGTTGACAAGTTTATAGTGATTTTTGACATTCATGTTGAGACTTTTCAAAAAAAATGATGTTTAAATGCTTTTGTTGCATTCATTTCGGGCTGAAATCTTCATGATTACTTCTTTTATGTACGTTTCTTTGACATTCGGGGACGAAAACGCCCCAAAATGTGCTTCAAAAATATCCATAATCATAATTTTCATATATCTCAATTTGTGCGTGATATCGAAAATTCGACTTCATATTCTAGATCAAGGGGAAAAATTGAGTGAGAAATGGGTATAACCCAGATTTTAGAGGACCCGTAGTGAAAACTAAATTTCACAAATTTTTGAATTCCAGTGTACATCCGTGACCCGGCTGCGACGTGGATTGGGCGTGGATCAGTGTTATTTTGTTCTTCGCCATGAGTCCGCATCGTGGACAAGATGCAGAATAATACAGATTTTTCCTTAGTTTTTCTGTGTCAACTAAGAGGAGTCATAGCCCCATGCCCACTTATACGTGAAAACACCTATACGAAGCCATTTTTCAACTCTATATCACTCAAGACCCTCTCTAGAATATCTCCAAGACTTAACCAAATACCTCATTCAAATTTCAAGGATTTCAAGCCTAACTTTGGAACTCAAGGATTATCTTCAAGCTCTAAGTTCACTTCAAGCTCATCTCAAGAAAACCGAAGTTTGAGGTATCTGGGTTTCATCCATTGGGTCCTTTCACCCATGGAGCCCAATCTTCCTTTTTATACAATTGCATGTTTTTCAGTTGTATCATCTATGGGTATCTTTTGTTATGGATTATGAAAATAAATTATGTTGGGGTTTATGAAATGTTGATTGAATATGCATGTCTATCTATATCAAGTGTATACTATGAGTTGATTTGGTCTACTGAGACTATGCATGTTTATGTTTTTGAGTTGTATCATCTATGGGTATCTTTTGTTGTGGATCATGAAAATAAATTATGTTGGGGTTTTATGAAATGCTGATTGAATATGCATGTCTATCTATATCAAGTGTATACTATGAGTTGATTTTATCGAGTGACTATGCATGTTTATGATCTATTATGAGATCTGATAATGAATTTCAAGGTACTCTACATGAGGGTTTTACTATATATTAGTGGGTTGATTTACATTGAGTTTTCTCATATTATTTCACTCTTGAATTGCATGATTTTGAAGTAGCAATATGAACCCACCAAGTGTTTGATAAAATGTCAAGTCAAGAATTATCAAGTTATTGATGATCTATTTCTTGATTTACAAGTCAACTGACTATATGATGATTAAAGTCTTTTAAGTATATATTGAATTCGTGAAAAGAATCTATGATGTTACAAGTATCAAGTTAAGCCCTATTTCAAGATTTTACCTCTTGTGAGCCATTCATGTGAAAGCAAGGGTTCATGTATGATTATGATCTACTCTTATGTTTTATGTTACACTCACTATTATAGGTCAAGCATGTTTAAGAGCTACTCATTCCATGTTTCTTACAAGTTCTTAATGTTATGATTATTTCAAGTATTCTGTGGGATTAGACTTAGCACCGATAAAATAGATGTTAGCGTGGACTATCTTTAAGGGTTCGTACTCCTTTCCTTAAACTATGTGCCAATAAAGGATTATACTTTACCCTTGCTAAACTAGTGGATCCATTTAGTGCACTTTATCATGAAATCCACCCTAAAATGGGACAAGTTCCCACAAGTGGGGTTACTTCTCCGTAATGGGGTGGGCTCCCGTATGGTGAAGTATGGTTTACCTTTGCAAGTAGACCACCTCTTTACCTATGAGGGTTAATCATCGGGATTCCAAGTTATAATTTGCTTGGACTTACTTTTGTCAGTTAGGGTCTCTTCCCACACATGTATTATGTTCTATGAAAGTTGAATGATTTACAAGCATGTTTTACTTCAAGCATTAATCATGCATGTCATATTGAGATCTCACTTATCTATTGCTTATTACTATGCATTTTGACTATATTGTCTTATGTCTTCTTGCATTGTATCCTTCATACTAACTATATTTAAACATACTAATGCATACTCTATGCTTACACGGTATTACCATGTAGGAATCGGAGCACCACCTGATCATCCTCCATGTGGCTAGTACGATCCGTTGAAGCTAGCTTTGGTGAGTCCTCAAGTCCGAGGACACTATCTTTATTATTAGTTCTATATTGAGACCTTTTCATGTTGAACACTTGTTATCATGAGGGTGAGCCCAGAGAGTGTCTTGGCTCTCGCACCATTCTACATTAGAGGTGTTGTTGGGATATTATGATGTATCTATGCTATAAGCTTGACTCTTTATGCTTTTATGACTATCAAAAACTTTCCTTAGTCCCGTTTCCCCTGTTTTATACTTCTTTTTGTCGTTTACTTGGCTTCTATGACCAAGGATATGTGATTAATATACTAAGAGGCTTGTTTGGGTCCCTTCGGGTTCCCATTCGCCTTGTCACGTCTAGGCCCTAGGCTTGGGTCATGCCAAGATAATTCATAATTCTTGAAAAGTGTGCATGCATCTATTATTTAACTCTCTATGTATTAAATGCTTTCTAATGGTGGCCAAGGTTAGAACTCACCTAGTGTTACTGACTGGATCAAGGTAGTAATGAATAGAAAAAGAAATTAATTAACAACACTCAATTGATGTTTCTCTTCTAATCAATCGAACTAGAACAAGGGGAGATTGTACTGGAACAATATGTAAGGGTTAGCAACGTTACACTGCGGGATGTACCAAATCACGTAGTGAAATTCGCCTCTCGCCTGGGCAAAGGCTTTGGTGAACTTAACTTACTGTTCTGCATGTTACACACTGGAAAAGAATTCGATTATCTAGTAATACCGAGTGGGGGAATCATGGGGAACACAATACCCTAGTTACTATTCATACTGATTTAACACTTATCTTAATTTAGGATTACTTTTCTTAGTTGTTACAACCCCCCCTCCCCCCGCCCATTTTTAGGGAGATAAGTAGATTAATTAACTTGAATTACCGTGAATTCTTCTAAATCTACCATATTCCTTATGGGATTCGACCCTAACCTTTGTTAGGTTATATATCTTATATCTTCACAACAACTATTTTATCCTAAAGAAGAAGGTTTAGCTTGGACGATATCAAGATTTTGGCACCGTTGCCGGGGAATATGGCTAGACTTGTCTAATTCAAGTAGTTTGGAAATTAATCCTTATTTCCCTAATTTTACATTTTTTGTTGTTTTTTCTCTATTTCAGGGTACTGGTGTAGTGTATGCCCAATACGCGAAGTCAAGGCATTCCCTTGACTTCTTTTGACCCAGAGATCCAGAGAAAACTAAGAAAGATTACCCAAGATACTGAAATAATGCAAAAAATATAGTTCCAAACCAAAATGAGAATGAGAATGCGAATAATGACAACCCGCCTCCTCTTGAGAACATTGATCCACATCCACAGGACTTCAATGTCGAAGCTTATCAATGGAACCAACATCAGTTGAACCCTACAGCTATGGATGGTACTGAAGCCATTGTTAATCACTCCAGAATGACACAAAGTTCATGGTTTCGATTGGGTTGCTTCAGATACTGCAAAATTATGAGTTGTTCACGCGCTTACCACTCGAGGATATGCATAGTCATCTACACAACTTTGTGTTTATCTGTAAGAGTGCAATAGGAATACAAAATCTATCTATGGATGCTATGGGACTTTTGTGTCTTCCCATTATCTTTGATGGGCAATGCAGCACTATGTCTATTCGAGCTCCCATAAAGTTGGATCACTAGTTGGCTAAGTTCCAGAAGGCCTTTCTAGAGAGGTACTTATCGACATCAAAGGAGCTCAAGTTAAAAGATTAAATCAATAATTTGAGCAGCTTCCTGGTGACTCGATCAGTACTACATGAGAGAAATTCACAAAGTGCTTGAGGAGTGTCCCAGACCACAAAATTGTTGATGATCCCTTGGTGGGGATCTTCTACCCTGCCCTAGACTAGACTAGCCAAGCATGTGTTGATACCATCATGGGGGCATGCTTTTAGATCAACCATTTACAAGGATTGCTAGGAAGCTGGAAAAGGTGGTCAAGACGAATCATACATGGGGGCAAAGCGACAGGCCATCTATCAAAAGTTCATGCACTATCAGTATTAGTTCAAAGCAACCTAAAATAAATAAGGAGATAATGCAAGACCTTGCCTGGATACGTACTCGTATGGAGGTGATGATAAAGCAGAATCAGGAATGAGTTAATGCAATTGTTCATCAGCCTCCGCACGCACCATGTACGAGGATTCCTATTATGAGGAGGACACTTTCTTCATCGCTGATCAGATGGGGTTTTCGGACCAATGCATAAGGTTCTAATCAAGTAGCACTAAGGTCATGGAAATCAAGGTCGGAACTATAATAGAGATGGTGCTTTCAAAGACAAATGCGGAGGGTACTATGATAGGAATTGGGGACGGGACAGAGATCCAGATTGGGGTCATAGAGATGGATATAGAAATGGTCCTTACGTGCCACTACACAATCATGAAACTGGTGTTTCCGGAGTTGAGGAAATGTTTGACCACCTGTTGAAGAAGGCTGAGACACAGGATTATACCTTGAGGGGGATGAAATCTGAGATCTCCATCATAAGAAAATTGAGTCTCATTCTATTGCTATCAAATAAGTTCAGCAACAGTTTGGCCAAGTGTCAACTCAACTCAACCAGCATCAGAGGGTACACCGCGTAACAACACACTTCAAAACTCAAGGAATGAGGTACAACGCATGGAAGTTAATACTCATGGTGGCAAGAGTACCATTGATCCTATCCTCTCATGCCAGTAGATGATGATGATGCTCGAGAGGAGACAATTGAGGTCAAGGATGATGATACTAGAGATGATCATGTCAAGGGTAGTGTAAGTGATGCTATAAAGGATCCACAGTAGGTGAATCCCATTACTAGGACTCCTCCTCCTTCCCTCAAAGAATCATAAAGGAGGAGGAGAAGGACAAGTTCAAACACTTTCTCTCTATATTGAAACAACTCTCCATAAACATCCTCTTTATTGAGGCCTTAGAGAAGATACCAGGTTATGCGAAGTTTATGAAGGACTTGGATACAAAGAAGTGCACTGTGAGTTAGGAGATCTTCCAAGAGCTTCAACATTGCAATGCAATTGCAACAAGGTCCTTGGTGCAAAAGCGAGAAGATCCCAGTATTTTTACCATACCCTCACAAACTATTTCCAAAGAGTAAATATAGCAACAATTACATGTGTTACATAATGTTTATTAAGTTTTTGGTACAATTATCTACCAAAGTATTGTAAATTATTTAGGATTTGCTGCAATAGAATAGGTAATGCAACGAGATTTCACAACCATTGCAATAGATTATTTTATACAACAGCTGTATTGCTATTGCTACAATTATATTTCCCTCCATATTTTTTCCCTATGTCATTAGACCGCCAAAATATATAACACACCTTATAACTTTTTTGTTTTCCAAAAAATAAAAAAACCACTATATTCAATATATCTAATTTCTCTCATTGTCTTTTCAGAAAAAAGTCCTAAAATAATGTATTCTTTTTGCAACTTTATTCAATCGTATGCTATTGTGTCCTCGTCACCATTTTTTAGCTAGATTACAAACTTTTTCAATGTTCAAGCTCTAAAATCTTCACTGTATTTTGGAGTTCCAAGCTTCATGGATGTCCAAGCTCTAAAATCACTAGCGAGTCGTTCATTGGTTGACTTCAAGCCCTAAATCTTTGGAGTATGTTTTTTCTAACTCAAGCTAGAACTTTAAAATTATTGTTTCATGCACTACTAGACATAATGGAGTCACAATTTTAAGAAAAGCTTGCAACTTTTTGGTCTAGTAGCTTTTGATCTTTGAATTTTTTGAACTATAGATTTTGATTGTATGTATAGTTTGTGAAATAAATCAACATCAGCAAGGAGGAATCTGTCATTAAATATATTTTTGGGGTATGGTCTTCTAATTTCTTCTCTCTGCTCTTTATCATGGTAAGCACCCCACCACCTCCACCCACTACAACAAATGTGATGTTTAGCTAAGAATTATTTAGCTACCATAAAAAAATTCATCACCAAATATGCATATTTTATGACAAAAATTAGATTTCATCCTCAAAATGCACGGTTTACACATTTTTATTGATGAAAAAATTTCGTAGGACATGTTTTGTCTACGAAGCTTTCCCACCAAAAAAATGAATTAGCATCAATTATTATGTAAGTTTAGCCACAAATTTGATGATATTAGTGACAATCAGTTTCGTTACTAATTTTATTGACAATTTGTGACAAACCTCAAATGTATGACTCACGTGTTTTTAACGACAAAAATAATTTTGTCGAAAATGTTTTTTTTACCACAAAAAAAAAAATTGGCACAATTATTAGACAATATTAGCCGTGAATTTAAGGATATTGGTGATTATCAGTTTCTCACTAATTTTATTGACATTTTATGACAAATAATCATTTGTCTCCAATTCATTTGTGTAGATATGAAAATATTTCGTCACTAAAATTATATAATTATATTAGACACATAATAATATTTGTAGTAAACGGTGTAAATTTTAGTCACTAATTATATATAATTTGTGACGTTACTTTTTCTCACAAATACTATATACAAATTTTATAGACATTTTGTGACAAATTAGTATTTGTCTCTGATTCATTTAAGTTTAGATACAAAAATATTTCATCACTAAAATTATATAATTATATTAGAGACATAATAATATTTGTAGTAAAATGGTGTAAACTTTAGTCACTAATTGTATATCATTTGTGACGTTGCTTTTTGTTAGTAATACTATACATAAATTTGTGACACTCATTCTTTTGTCCCTATTTAAAATTAGGTTATTTTTTAAAAATCTAAAATTTGAAAATTGAGCTCAAAATCAGTTTTACACGAAAAATAGAGTTCGTGGGTGAAAATCCCATAAAATTTGGATAGAAATTGAGGGAGAAATCATTCTTTAAAGTTTGAATCATGTTCTTGAAAGCTCATAAAAATTGGAAGGTTGAAACCAAAAATTTCAAGTCAAAATCATAATTTAAATACTGAAAATAAACGAATTTGTGTTTAGGAAGCTTACCCAAATGAAAATTCATGAAAAGTCTTGCTCAGAATTGCATCTTCAAGCTTTTGGAACTCCAAAAATAGAAGAAAATAGTGTAGTAGTCAAAATGAGAAAGAAGGGGTATTTTCAGCAAATAAAATAAAAGAAAAATAGGTTGTTAACCCGCGTAGACCGCGGTCAACTTTCACCATTACCTTTCAACACACACTTTTTCACCCCCGAAACTCATCCGGAACCCTAGAAATATGAACCAAATATGCAATCCTACCGGAAATGACGTTTCGGACGCAATGGAATCATTGGAATTTACATTAGAGCTTATGAACTTCAAATGATGACCAAATCAAACTTATGATTCGAATTTAATTGAAAATACAACTTTGGGTCCAAAATTTCTGCTCTAACTCCGAATTCAGTTTCGTCAGTTCTTCTAGACCAAAATTTTGCATTTCGTAACTAATGAAATTGATGAAATTACACTACGACACTCGAAACTCAAGTTGACCTCAAAACTCAAAATTTCAAAGTTTAGACCATAAAAAACTCTTTTTTCAGTAAATCTAACTTTTCACAAGGTTTTCAAAATTTGACTTTTCAACTCATGGAAAAGTTATTTAAAGCAACTTTTGGAAAAGGCAAAATGATATTTCATCGAAAATGCCATTTCATCAAAAATGCCACAAATAACCTTCAGGGTCATTACATACCCTTACACCCTCACCCCATTAAATTTATTTATAAATATTCTACTCTCTGTACACCTCCACCTCTACCACCTCTACTCCACCCATGACTTTGATACTTCGACCTCTAGTCCAATTTATACAAAAAAAAATATTCTTGTAAAATTATTTTGAAAAAAAATATTTTTCATAATTTTAAATTAACTTATTCACAATCTAATGATATTGATTATTATTAGTATCTTTTTACCCATTATCTCTCTATATGAGTGAAAATAATTATATAGTTACAAAAAACCTTTTGAGTATAATTTTTTTATTATATTGTATACAATACAAAATATTTCAAATTGTCAAAAATAACTTAAAATTTACTCTTCTCCTATATATATAACAACAACAACAACATACCTAGTGAAATCCCACAAGTGGGTTCTGGGGAGGGTAGATTGTACGCAGACCTTACCACTACCTCATAGAGGTAGAGAGACTGTTTCCTAAAACCCTCAGCTCAAAACCCATAAGCAGAAATACCTAGATATGACCAAAAGAGAGAGTAAGTGAATAGCATATGAGTAAAAAGTGAATAGCATATGAGTAAAAAGTGAGTAGCTTATGAATAGAAAGTTGGTATGAATAGCATACCATGAAAAGTAAATGACGGAAAGGGGACGGGGAGGGGACAACCGGTGCAACTAGCAATGGATAGCATATGACAATATGTAAATATGATAGACTACCGCATATCAGCCATGCAATGAATATAAAAGAAAATACTAGTGGTAAGATATTACAAATACTACTACTACTAAGAAGAGGAAGAGGAAAGAGGGAGAGGAATACGGAGGAGAAAAAGAAAAGAGCGAGAAGAATGAGAAGAAGAAGAAGAAGAAGAAGAAGAAGAAGAAGAAGGGGAATCAAACATATAATGAGAACACAAAAGTACCCCTGCCCAACTACCCTACCGAATCCCAAAACCAAGCAACACCTAAACCTAACGATTAACCCGCCATTCTTATACGCGACCGCCACGTCTTCCTATTCAGGGTCATGTCCTTAGTAAGATTAAGTTCCGCCATATCATGCCTAATCACCTCCCCCCAGTACTTCTTCGATCTACCTCTACCTCTCTGGGTAGCTTCCACTGCCAGCCTCTCGCATCTCCTAACAGGGGCATCGGTATTTCTTCTCTGCATATCTTCTCCTATATATATATATATATATATATATATATATATATATATCATTTTTTCTCAAACCA
>JAABOM020125317.1:0-21921 GCA_011800125.2 Solanum clarkiae | reverse complement strand
CAGATTAAAATTATAATTTTACCAAAAATTAAAAAAAAAATGATTCTTTTTGAAATATTTAAAAGAAGTCATCATTTCTTTATATGGGGGAGTATTATTTTTACCACATCTATATTTATTGAGTAATTGGACAATTAAAAACTTGTACATTAGTTTAATTTTGATTTTCTAATATAATAAATGGGTGAAAAATTAAAATTAATTTTTTTTTAATTGGGCATAGGAGAAGAGGAAATGAGGAGAGGATTACAATATGAAAAATTGAACTCTTATCAATAATGTGAAAATTCAAATATCCAACTAACTGAGATACTAAAATACCTCACAACCACAACGTTTAAAATAGATGGGGGTAAGAAATAAGTAGCCATAAGCTACTATATGGAGCTTCATTATTGTGTTCAAACAATGGTGGGTCACTATGACCCGGTCATATTGTCCATATAAACAGTAGTAACGTTAAAAAAAATAAAAAGAAGCTACTACAAGTCAATTGCTATAAATTTGCAACTCTGTAAGCAGAATTCCTCATCAGTCTAATTATACTTGATTTCTTTCTTTCTATACCATGGTGACATTCAAATTTCCTTTGTCTATGCTTCTCTTATCTCTTCTGTTCAATATTTTTCTATGCTCAGCTGAAGTACTATACCTTCCAGTGACTAAAGACGCATCAACTCTACAATACATTCTACAAGTAAGTCAAAGAACTCCTTTAATTCCCATAAAACTCTTAGTCCATCTTGGCGGTAGAAGCTTATGGGTGGATTGTGACAAAGGTTTCAAAAGTTCAACTTACAAACCAGGTGTATGTAATTCCACGCAATGTACTTATTCCAAGCCTAATTACTGTGGAGACTGCCAATTGAAACCTCAACGGCAGCCTGGATGCAACAACAATAGTTGTTACATTTGGGGTGAAAATCCCTTGATCGATTGGTTCGATGATAGTGCAGAAATTGCTGACGATGTATTGGCTATTGGTTCTAGTCCTGGCGTTCGTGTAACTTGGCCGCGCTTTATTTTCGCTTGCTTTGTTAGTCCCAATATGGTGAGACTCCTCGCTAATGGAGTCACAGGTATTGAATTATATTATGTGCTAGAAATTCATTAGTGCTAGAAGTAATGGCATAGACAGTAATAATCCTCCCTTCTTCATCTATATTCTCCTCAACAACTTGGCCCTGGGTTTGCCACGAGCTACAATCAGGGCGAATTTATTTATAAAATTTTGATCATCTCACTATATTACTTATATAATTTTCAAAGAATATATTAAATATTAAAGTTGATTTATTGGTTTAAGGACTCTTTTTTCAGCATGAAGGTTGGGGCCAATAACGCTATTTTTGTTTTGTTTTTTTTTCAAATAAAATAATGGTGAACCCATATTCTTAGATTTCTAGATTCACCTCTGGCTACTATCAAAGTTTATCTTGACACAGCCATGTTTGAGATTGCTCTAGTTAACATACACAACATTGACAATTAGCTATGCTAGAAAAATAATAGGCGGAGTGATTTGGGGAACCTTTCTATTTAGTTTTGTTAGTTAATTCCTTACTTGAATCATTAAATTCATTAGAATATGATATTTTAAACTTTTATGATCATGGACTAAATTAATGTCGCATTAATATTACTGAGCAGTAAAAATGCATGATTACATGCATTTAAATATGAAAAGCATAGCCATATTGAAAATTTTTAGAATTTGCAAAAATGATATATATATATATATATATATATATTTTACTATTAAGTTTCTTGTTATAAAAAATGACGTGGATTTTCATTTGTGATTATGTGCAATTTATTTGTCAATTGGATCTTCCTACTAATAACTTTATTAATTAAATTCTCGAATTGAAAATACAATATATTAAATTCTTTTCTCACTCAATCGGTATTTTATAATACAAACTGTTACGGACTTAGACTTCGACAAAGACTTCTGTGCGATATTTGACAACTTATTCACAAATCTTTCACAATTTTGTAAGCTCAAGTAAGCCTTTCCAACTAGATCGCTAAGAGGCGCTAGATTAAAAAGATAAGAAAACTTTGTAAAGAAGACTCTTTAGAATACTTCAAAATTGCTACAATTTTGTTGATTGGTCTTTACAAATGAGTGTCTCCTCTATTTATACTACAACCTAGGGGTTTAGGTGCAAATAATATTTACTCTCTAAATTTCTCAATAATTACACATTAAATCTTTCAAGACAAGACTATATCCTTTTAGATTTTTCCAAGTATTTACAAAATTTCCCTATATCTTCTAGAGTCTTCTATGAGAAGTCTTATCCGCAATGTTATAGAGTCTTCAAAAAATCTCTCTAAAATTCTAACTTCTTCTCCTTAACTCTAGAATCTTTTCATATTTTTATTGAAGACTGGCGAATAGGGACAAAACGCTATTTTGAGTAGCAAGTCATTCCACCAAAATAATATCACATAGATGTTTCATTTAATGACTGGATTCCACCAAAATTTGAGTGGAATCCACGGAACCTCTTTTATCTTGCAAAAGAAATGTCACACAGTTATATAATAACCAAATTAAAAAAATGTGACTCGTAAATTTTGTCATTTTAATCATTCTTTCTTCTTCTCACACGTCTTTAGTTTAGGTAGGTGAGGCCGTGGTGGGGTTAATTTCAAATATAGACAAGTATAAAGGGCAAGAAGTCGTGGGTATAATATTAGTATGTACATGATTTTTTCGAAAAATGCATGCCCCTTTTAAATATTTACTTTATGAATTTTGATTTGTTTTACACTATATTTTATTAATCTGTTAAAAAAAATAATATATTCTGTAATTATAAAATCTTATTATTTTATCTGAAAAGTTTTTATAACCATACAAATATTATCACATATTTATATTAAATTCTCATGTTTCAAAAGCATTATATAGTCATAGAAATGTTATCGAATGTATCAGAAAGTAGACATAAATGTCTTTATTATTAGTATATCTTAAATTTTGTATTGAATCATATCGTCTAAATAAATTGGGATGGGGAATGGTCGATCATGTGGAGATATTTTTAGACTCTTCTATAAAGTTTAGACAATTTGAGAAAGGATACTTTCTAATTATTCAAAGTTGTATTATGTCTTATCAGGAATTGCAGGTTTTGGACACGACAGTCCAATTTCCATTCCCAATCAACTTGCTTTAAACCCTAGATTCACCAGGAAATTTGGTATATGTTTGAGCTCATCTACAAGATTTAGTGGAGTTATCTTCGTCGGTTCTGACCCATATTATGTTTACAATCCTAAGAAGATCGACATCTCTAAGGATATTCTCTACACTAAACTAATCAAAAATAACTGGGGATTTACAAAATCTGAAGAGTATTATATTCAAGTTTCATCCATTCGTATCGCAGAAAAAGATGTGCCACTAAATAAAACATTGCTAGTTATTAATAAGAAAGAGGGAGATGGGGGGACGAGAATCAGTACAGCAACACCTTTCACGATTTTGGAGACTAGCATTTATGATGCTTTTAAAACTGCTTTCATCAAGGCACTTCCGAAGAACGTGACACTTGTAGAGCCTCCTATGAAACAATTTGGACTTTGTTTTAGTTCCAAAAACATTAAAAGCACTACTAACCTTGGACCAGATGTTCCTATGATAGATATTGTCTTGCATAAACCAAGTGCAATTTGGAGGATTTATGGGACAAATTCAGTGACACAAGTTAGTAAGGATGTTATGTGTTTAGCATTTGTTGGACAAGAACAAAAAGGGGAACCATCGATTGTGATCGGAGGACATCAATTGGAAGAGAACCTATTGGTATTTGACCTTCCAAAAAAGAAGATAGGTTTCAGTTCTTCACTCAAGCTTCAACAAACATCATGCTCTAAGTATGACATGAATACCATTCTAGGCTAACTACTGTTCTATTCTACGTAATTTTTTGTTTCAATAATAAACTAGATAGCCGGTGCCCGTGCATTGCACCTGCATACGACTTCTATCCTTTTATGTTCTTATCCTCCTATATTCTATATAAATTCCTGTTTCAATAATAAATTAGATGGTCTGTGTCTTGCTTAAAGCATTTTTTATGTTTTTATAATCTTCAAAATTATATTATCAAACAAGTTTAATGTACTGTTAATATAAAATTGATTAAATATTCCAAAGATAATAAGGAGGGTAACACTATTAAGTATTTGCAGCATATTATTCTCAATTAAAAATACATATGATGTGTTGATGAACAGAGCTCGGTCTCAAAATAGACACTTTTTGGATGTTGCAGATCAAAAAGGACCCTCCATAAAAATACATATCAAAATGGACATTTAACCCGTTTGTGCGCGAATTGTGATAAACAAAATTAACTTTCGTTAGTTCACACCAAAACTCAAAAGAGTATTATAAAAATTTTAAACGTAGTTCACCCACAAAAAGGCATTAAAGGACATAAGCTTTAAAATTCAAAAACACCTACAATCTTCCATTTCTCTACGGAATGCCAAAACGAACCACACCAGTGGATTGAGTAAGCTTAAATCGGGGCCATCAATTGGAGGAGTAACATAGTAATTTTTAAAAAAATCTCAAAAATAGTCATTAAAGTCATCACACGATCTTAACACTCAATAGAAAGTCACATGCTCTATCTCCCGAAGTGCCATCAAATCTTGGAGGAGCTAACCTAACAAACCTCGCAAAGCTTTTTTGTTCCGTTGTGGTCATGATTACACTGGCAAGAGTTGGTGGAGTTGTGAACCTGAGAGGTGCAATGGAAGGCATTGAAGATGATCTAAGAGTCTGGATCCCCACACTAGGTCCATAAATTGGCTTGGAAGGTCCAACAGTCATAGGTGAACCTGCAGTGCCCCAAAGAACACTAGAAGTGCAAGCACTATGCAACCTTGCCAGTAATCGAGCAAGCAAATCTTGAAGTCCTAGTGCACAATCTAGAACTATATGAGGCTGAGTTGGCTTTTCAATCTGCTTCTCTATCTCATTATTGGGGTTATAAGTAAGATTTGGGAAATCCTCCCTAGCTTATCCTCAAGCTAGTGTCGTCCCTCTAGCTTAGCCTCTGTCTCGACCTTGCCCCTAACTCCAACACGACTCCTGCCTCTCCCTTGAAGTTGAGATTATGCTATGAGTACGATCTCAACATCAGTCACTTCGGCTCTAGTACTCACCATATACACAAAGAGAGTTGATTAAAGGCATCTAACATCTTGATATGAAGGAAACACACGAAAAGAACCAACAAAGAGAGTTTTTATCCTTATAGGTATCATGTAGCCTTTTACAGATATATACATACGTTTATGTACCAATCAACAAGATTCTACTAGACGCCTCGCTTTTAAACTCATGAGATCGACGAACCTAATGCTTTAATACCAACTTATCATGATTTAGAAGTCGAGGTCATGATGTCACACATTCAAAATACCAACCTTATATGTAAGCTAAAAAATAAACACATATGTGAATCCCAAGAGAGAAGTTAGGTCAGAAATAAAAAGGAAAGAAACAAGATAAATTATAATTCCCAAAGGTGTCATGAGTGTAGAGAACATTTGATACAATATATGAATACTACATACGAAACAATCTTTGATAGGAAAGTAAAAACTACAAAATAACGACAGCATCTAGCAGTAGTCCAGAACCTTGGATTTCACCACTAAATCTGGATGAAACAACAACTGGAGTAATCAATCGCCATAAGAAGGACCCTGATTGGATCTGCATCCAAGGGGACACAAAAATAGGGGTAGTACAATTCATATGTACCTAGTAAATTTGACCTAGGAATAGACTAAGCTATGAAATAAAGTAGGAACACTTTCACTTGTATACAAGAAAGACAGTCCGACATCGGTGCCGCTAATGTGTATACATATAACGGAAAGATTAAAGTAAACATACAAATTTACACATACACAAAACCATCAAATATGTCACATACAAGGCATAATAATATGCAATGCAATGAAGTGAAATGGATACAATGCATTATTGAAGGTACTTGTAGAATCAAGACTGTCGCATAGCCTATCATATATATTTGTTGACCTGACCTACCAAACAAGACTAATGGGGGCTTTGTAGACCATATACCTCAATCACAATCAAACTATCTCATCCTCTTTGCCACCTAGCTCGTGGTCAAGGATTTCATTTCGTACAAAAAGGTGTTGGCACAATCTCATTTTTTATGTTTTATGATATGAATGTATGAGGATGAATATATGTCAATCACAAATAGAGGAGTATAATCAAGTCAATACAAGCCTCAAAGTAATAAAGTTCTCAAAAACTCAAGTTTATGATAAACATCCTCTTTAAATCAATAGGAAGAAAACTCTTTTAAAAACAAACAATAATCCTACAAAAAATCTCTTTAGTTCTCAAAGCAAGTCACAAACCACTGTTACTCAAGTATTTCATTTCTCAAAAACATCCCATGCCTTAACGCATTTTATTTCACAAGTTTCACATTTCAGTTCTCAAATTATCTCATTTTTCAAAACACTTTTTGTCTCAAAGCATTTCACTTTTCAAAAGCATTTTTATTTCATAAAGACACGTCACAATCACCAATATGGAACAATCTCATGAACAAACACAATAACAAGTAAAGTTTCCGTTATGGGCATCACAATACAACAATCCAATCATGATAAGATTTCATCCCATGGTCTAAAACATAAGAATAATCAATTGTCTAATATCAATCTCAAAGAAGGATAGTCAAACTTATCTGAATAGTCGAAGTCGCACCCAAATATTTTTACTAGATGAACAACCCTTGAATTCAACTTCTAAAATGATAAATAGAGAGAACTCATCAATAAAAGCCCAACGATACCTATATTGCAAGGTTTAAGCTCCGGGGATAGAATCATCTAAAAACTCATTTAAGATTCAAAAGGAGCAAATCTGAAATTTTATTGCAAAATCCCATTCTACAAGTAATAAGAAGTCTATAGTTGAAAAAAACTATAAAAGTGGGGTAGAAATTGAGTTAGAAATCACCAATTTTTTTCAATTTGGATCGTGGAAGAAACCAAAAATTTTGCGGTTTCAAACTAGAAATTAGGAGTCAAAATCTTAAAATAATTGAAGAAAATTAAAATGTTTTGGTTAAAAATACCAAATGAAATTCTTCGAAAAATTCCTTCTCACCCCTTCCAAGATCAAGAACTTAAAAAATGGTAAAAATAGGTAATTTTTTCGAATTAACATTGTTCAGGTTTGAGAATGACCTTCGCCATTGCAGGCCATTACCCATCGCGATCGCGAAGAATAGAGGGAGTATACATTGTGATCGCGAAGTGGGGGCCTCAATTGCGGAGGAAAAAGAGACAATGCATTGCAATCGTGGGATCCCCCAGCACGATCATAGAGAAGATAGAGGGCTGCTCATTGCGAATGCGAGAAAGGGCGCTACGAACACGATGAGTAAAGCGCTGACACCAGATATCAGAATTAGGGAATTTCACTAAGTCTCCCGTCAGATTCTTGAAATTCATCAGAACCCCATGCATACAAACCATATATGATATCCTGCTTATTAAATTCGACGTTCTAGACTCAATAGAACCATCGAAAATTGAATTCGAGGTCTCCCTGACGCAGAACTTGATAAATGATAATTAAACTAACTCTAATGCTCAAAAAGACCAAAATGCCCTCAAAATTCCCCCAAAAAGATGACAAGCTCCTTCTAGACCTGAATTAACTCCTAAAAACAATGGATTCATTAGAAATTCAATTCGATTTTTTAAATATAATATGTTGACCAAAGTCAAACCTTATTTCGTTATAACTCGAACTTCCAACTTAGGACCTCATATCCACGAAATTGGCTCAAATTGGAAAACGAAGAAGCTCCTAAACTAATTTACACATTCCGGAGATGATGGAACTGGCGGAATTTCAAATGATACTAAAATCCACTCTTTGAACAACTTAATCCTTTAAAATCCAAAAACTCTTACAACATTCAACTTTTCAATGAAACGTCAAAACTAGTCTCACAAATGAGCCAAATATGACTTGAGGCTATTAATGGGAGAGATAAAATGGTAACTTTTTTAGAAATTTCCAAAAAATGACCATTAAGGTCATTACAGTTTGCGTATAAATAGGCAAAGTGTTCATTTTAGTCTGTATATTATAAAAAAATCTTTTTTAATTTATTGCATTAAAATAAGTATAAATTTCATAAATACTATATTGTTTATTCATGATTCCCAATTTTTCCGACTCTTTTAAAAATTAGCAAAAATCTCAACTTTTCTGTGTCGACTGATATCTGGAATTAACGATTGATACCTCAATATGAATTTAAATCTGTTAAATAATAAAAAAAAATCTAACAATTAAAAGGTGATTCCTTAATTAACCCTAAAATATGTGGTTGGTTAAATCAATCCCAACAAATTCATAAACAGTCTGTTAGGTTTAAGATTTTAAATAGGGGATAATATTTCTAGTTTCTTTGTCGTCTTCACCAAAAAAAATTAATCAATTATGAATGTCTCAATCTTGATCCGCCATACAGGAATCTGGGAATCAGATATATCGTATAATCGATACAAAAGTGATGAAATTGTTGCAGGAAATAATATCTCCTTTGTTAACCGCAGAGTTGTGATTACTGCTGATTTGGGGATCGATCAACGAAAAACAAAATCGAGACTCAATACGTTATTGAATGTAATTCGTCTCCTATTTCAATCCACAACGACATGGATGTTAAGTCGGGTTTTAGAATATACCCATTGTACATAGATACAAGCAATTTGGATGTTGTTGATAGCTTGATGTTTGATAGAGGGTACAATTTCAAAGTAAAAAGATCGGACAACAAAAGATACATATGATGCATGATTTTTTTTATTTTTCTTTTATGATTGTAATTGATACTTGAATTTAATTAAATTTATTTTGTTATATTTGATATTTGAATACAATATTGATCATGTGTATAAATGACACCTCATTTATGTATGTTGTAGGTGTTTATAATTGCATAGACTAGATATGTAACACCCCTCATGTGCTTCAGAATGCCTTATAAGTGTACTTCTTGAATATCTCAAAATGATTTTGAAAATTCAGCTTCCTATTCTTGTTCAGGGGAAAAATTGAGTGGGAGAAGGGTAACCCTCGAATTTTAGATGACCCATAGTAAAAATTATATTTTTCACTACGGGGACTAGTTCCAGTGGCCTTGCACGCCTGGGGCGCGCCTTATTGCATTTTGGGCCTTAACGCCTAGTTTGCGTCCTGCCTAAGGTGCAGGGTGGTGCAAGTTTTTCCAAGTTTTTTTAGCTTTGTTCAAGGGAATTTGGGTAAAACCCAATGCCCATTTAAATGTGAAAACCTCTATACTTAGCCATTTTTCAACTTCAAACTCTCAAGGAAACCCTCTCAAAACCCTTCCAATTCATCACAAAATCCCCCATTCAATTCCAAGAATTTCAAGGGCACGCTTTGGATTCCAAGAATCCAATCCAAGCTTCAAGTTTTCCTCAAGCTTTCTTCAAGAAAATCTCAAGTTTAGTTATATGGGTCTTCATCCATGGGTCCTTCACCCATGGAGCCCAACCCTCTCTTTTAATGAAAATTTCATGATTTCAAATTGTATTCTTCATGGGTAACTTCTATTATGTATTATGAACATGGGTTATGATTGATTTTATCAAGTATTGAGTTATTATGTATGAATAGCTATTGAAAGCTCATTCCATGAGTTGTCTTAAAACTATTGAAATTATGCATAATATGAATTATGGAATCTATACCACATTGTGAACTTTTGATGGATTTCATGACACCTAAAAATAAGGGTTTTACTACTGTGTTGGTGGGTTGAGTTGTATGACTTTAAAATGATTTAACTTCTCTCTTCCATGTTTTATACTATCTAGTTGCATGATTTTGAGCATGTGTCCATGTACCCACCATATTTGACTTAATTACATGACAAGGATTCTTAAATGATGATGAATTATTACATGATTTGCAAGTCAAGTGTTTTCATGATAATTATGGGCTCCCAACCATGTATTAAACCTATGAAAGGTTTTCAAGTTTTACAAGTGACAAGTTGAGCCTTATGTTATGATTCCACCCCTCTTGTGAGAAAATTAGGTCTATTTGAGGGGCCAAGCATGATTACTATTTTACCCTCATGATTCAAGCTAAGCTCACTAGTAGGGGTCAAACATGTTACTATCTCTACCCTCATGTGAAATGCAATACCTATTAGAATGGGACAAGTCCATGTCTTATTTTCTACCCTCTAGTATAAGGTATATGCCCATGTAGGGGTCAAGGATGTGAATGAGCTACTCATGTCATGTTATCATGTATTTTATAAGTTATTCATATTATGACTAAACCTATAATTATTTTAAGTATTTCGTGAGATTAGACTTAGCACCGATTGAGGCTTAAGGTAGGGGCTCGACTCAAGGGGTCCTTATATAAAGTCCTAGACTTTACACTATGTGCCACAATAGGATTATATTATTTCCCTAAAAAAGCTTACTAGTGGATCCATCTAGGTCAAGTTACCCACAAAGTGGGGTCAAGTATGGTTTACCTTGGCAAGTAGACCACACCTTCTCCGGTGGAGTGTCATGCATTGGGATTCCAAGTAGTAGCTTGCTTGGTCTTATATGTCGGTTAAGGTCTCCTCCCACATATGTAAGTTATATTATGCAAGTTGAATGTTTACATGCATGGTTTAATATAAGCATTGATCATACATGTCATATTGAGTTTATATCCATTGATTATGATTATGCATCTTAATTATTATAGCTTATATCTCTGTTGCATTGCACCCCACATACTTAGTACATTTTAAGTACTAATGCATACTCTATTCATTCATGATATCACCATGAAGGGATCAGAGCTCCTATTGATCATCCTCCTCAACGTGGCTAGTTGGTTTGGTTGAGGAAGCTTTTAGTGAATCCTCAACTCCGAAGATAATATCTACTTTTCACTCATACTTGTTAGGACTTGTTTAATACTTTTGGATACTTATCATTTGAGGGTGAGCCCAAGAAGTGTCTTGGGCCCCGCTCCATTCTATGTTGAGATGTCATTAGATATTATGGTTGTCTATGTTTGAGCTTGACTCTTCTTATACTATTATTATTATGAAAGAATTTCCTTAGTTACGCTTCCCTTAGACTCTATTGTTATTGTTATTGCTTTATTTGGCTTCCACACCAAGGATGTGTGAATGGTATGCTAAGAGGCTTGTTTGGGATCCCTACGGGTTCCCCATTCGTCGTGTCACGTCTAGGCCCTAAGATTGGGTCGTAATAAGCTTGGTATAAGAGCACTAGGTTGTTAATAGTCCTCATAAATCCAATATATTGTCTCGAGTGGAGTCTTGTTCATGGTTGTAAAGCGCGCTACAACTATGAATAGCAGGCTGTGAGGCGTTTTAAGAAATGTTTCACTTCTTTATGATCTATGTCATGCTCTATATGTAAAGATAAGACTTCCTCCCCTAACAAATGCTCTTTTGCTCTTTTAGATCATCCCACTACCAAGAGAAAGACCACGGAGGGCCTGCACACCCGAGAAAGGTCCGGCTCATCAAGCTCCTGAAGGAGAGGGGGCTACATAAGTTGAATTTCGAAATGCCATCACTATGTTGGCATATGCTATAACCAACTAACTGAATCAAGGGGCCCAAGCCCCTCATGCTCCTACTGCGGCCTCAAGAGTGAGGGTCTTCACAAGGATAAACCCTCCAAAATTTCATGGATCCAAAACGAAGGAATATCCCCAAGAGTTTATTGATGAGGTGTATAAGGTGCTTGCTATCATGAGGGTGAATTCATAGGAGAAGATGGAACTAGCAACCTATCAACTCAAGCGTATGGCCCAAATTTGGTTTGCCTGATGGAAATTGGAGAGGGGAAACAATGATGCCATTCCTTGGGAGGAGTTCAAGACCGCCTTTCTCAACTGGTTCCTACCTATTGAGTTGAGAGATGCAACAATGATGGAGTTTATGAATCTCAAGTAAGGCTCCATGAGTTTAATGGAGTATGCCCTCAAATTCAACAATCTCTCAAAGTATGTTTCTCACTTGGTTACCGATCCTAGGGCAAGAATGAAAAAATTTGTGTCAGGGGTGTCCGAGTTAGAGAATGAAGAATGTTGCAACGCTATGCTTGTGGGTGACATGGACTTATCTCGACTCATGACCTACGCCGAACAACTTTAGGGGGAGAAGATTAGAAAGAGGAGAAGTGGGGTATCCAAGAGGGCTCGGTTTGATGGTGGTTTCCAAGGTGCCAAGGGTGGCCATTTCCAACAAGGTCACAAATTCCAAGGCCAGTATCCTTTAATGTTCCAAACAAGAGGTTTGCTAATAATGTGGTTTCTAACCCAAGGTTTCAAGGTGGTAATGGTGTGATGGCTAATTCGAGGTGCCAAAAGTGTGGGAGAAATCATGGTGGTCCATGCTTGAGAGACTCTAATACTTGTTATGGTTATGGTAAAGTAGGTCACAAGATTGATGATTGCCCCTATGCTTAAAATAAGGGTGGGGATGGTTGTCTTCAAGGACAAAGTACTGATGTAGGTCAAAGGGAAAATGGAGGCCAACACGGGGGTGCTCCAAGAGAGAATCGATTTTATGCTCTCCAAGGAAGGCAAGGAGTGGATGAGGTGCCCCATGTTTTTATTATGTTAAAGGTTTTTGATTATGATGTGTATGTATTGTTAGATTCGGGTGCCACTCTTTCTGTCATTACTCCTCTTGTTGTCAATAAGCTTCATGTGCATCCTGAATTGTTGTGTGAACCCTATAAAGTGTCTACTCCCGTTGGTGAGTGCATAATTTCTAGAAGAGTCTATAGGGATTGTTCCGTGTCTATATTGCATAAAGTCTTGCCTTGTGATTTTGTTAAACTTGACATGGTGGATTTTGACATTATTCTTGAGATGGATTGGTTACATGCATGTCATTCTTCTATTAGTTGTAGACCCATAATGTTAGATTCCAATTCTCTAATGAGCCCGTCCTTAAATGAGAAAATTGTAATATGGTGGTTAAGGGTAGGTTCATTTCTAGTCTTAAAGCCCGAAAATTGATTTCTAAGGGTTGCATTTATCATCTTGTAAGAGTTAGGGATATTGAGTCTAAAGTCCTCCCCATTGAGTCGGTTCCGGTGGTCAATGAGTTTTTTGATGTCTTTCATGATGAGCTTCCCGGTGTTCCTCTCGAAAGGGAAATAGACTTTAGTATAGACCTTCTCCCCGATACACAACCCATTTCCATTGCTCCTTACTGTATGGCCCCAATGGAGTTGAAGGACCAGTTGAAAGATTTGTTGGAGAAGGGTTTCATAAGGCTAGCAAGTCACCTTGGGGTGTACCGGTGTTGTTTGTAAGAAAGAAAGATGGACCACTTAGAATGTGCATCGACTACTGGCAATAATAAGGTTACTGTAAAGAACAAGTATCCTCTACCAAGGATAGATGACTTATTTGATCAACTACAAGAGGATAGTCACTTTTCTAAGATTGAGCTTCGGTCCAAGTACCACCAAGTGAGGGCGAGGGAGTGTGATATTCCCAGGATGGCTTTTCGATCTATGTATGGGCATTTTAAACGTGTGGTAATGCCTTTTGGCTTAACTAATGGACCGATAATATTTATGGATCTCATGAATAGAGTCTTTAAACCCTACCTTGATATGTTTGTGGTGGTCTTCATATATGATATATTGATTTATTCCCAGAGTGAAAAAGAGCATGTGAATCATTTGAGGATGGTGTTACAAATTTTGAGGGATGAGCTGTTGTTTGCTAAATATGATAAGTGTGAATTTTGCTTGAAAGAGGTTGCATTCCTAGGGCATGTGGTATTGGGTGATGGAATTAAAGTGGACCCTAAGAAAACAGAGGTGATAAGGAATTGGCCTAGGCCCTTGACTCCAACTAATATTAGGAGTTTCTTGGGTTTAGTGGTGTAATACTGGAGATTTGTGAATGGTTTCTCTTCACTTCTTTCCCCTTTGACAAAGTTGACCCAAAAGATGGCAAAAGTTGTTTGGACTGATGAATATGAAAAGAGTTTCCAGACCTTGAAAGACAAGCTTATCTCAGCTTCTATTTTGGATTTATCGGAAGGGTTAGAAGGGTTTATGGTTTATTGTAATGCTTCAAGGATTGGTTTAAGGTATGTATTGATGCAAAATGGAAAGGTTATAGCATATGTCTCTAGGCACCTAAAGGTGCATGAGCGTAATTATCCCACCATGATCTTGAATTAGAGGCCTTGGTATTTGCTTTGAAAATATGGTGTTATTATTTGTATGAGGTTCATGTAGATGTATTTACCGACTACAAGAGTGTTCAATATGTGTTCATACAAAAAGATCTTAACTTGAGGCAAATAAGGTGTTTAGAACTCCTTAAAGATTATGACATGAGTATGCACTATCATCCCGGCAAAGCTAATGTTGTGGCCGACGCTTTAAGTAGAGTGTCCATGGGTAGTCTAGCTTATATTGATGATGATAACAAGGATGTGTCTAGAAAAGTACACCGGTTGGCTAGGTTGAGAGTGAGATTGGATGAAGTGGAGGACGGTGGTGTGATGGTTTTTGATGGCTCCACATCTTCTTTGAGTGAAGCGGTCAAGTCCAAATAAGACTTTGATCCCGCCTTATTAGAATTGAAAGCTTTGGTGAAAGGTGGTAAAGTAGAGATTTTCTCCCACGGGAAAGATGATTTTCTTAGGTACCAATGTAGGCTATGTGTGTCTAATGTTGATGGTTTGAGGGATTTATTTTGAAGGAGACACATAACTCATCATGCTCTATTAACCCCAGTTTCGTAGGGAGGTGTATTGGTGGGTGGTACAAAAATGGATGTTGCCAAGTTTTTAGCCAGTTGTCACAATTGCCAACAAGTCAAAGCCGAGCATCAACGGCTAGGTGGCTTAGCCAAGATATAGAAATTCCTACTTAGAAGTGAGAAGAGATCAACATGAGTTTTGTGATTGGTCTGCCAAAGACTAGGAATCACTTTGATTCTATTTGGGTTGTTGTTGATAGGATGACAAAGTCTCTCACTTTCTATTGGTTAAAATAATCTATAGTGCTGAAGATTGTGCCAAGTTATATATCCATGAGTTGGTTAGGTTGCACGGGGTGCCAAGGATATGCTTAGGGCTTGTGTTTTGAAGTTCAAGGGTAGTTGGGATGAACATCTTCCACTTATTAAGTTTGCTTACAATAATAGCTACCACTCTAGTGTTGGCATGGCTTCCTTTGAGGATTTATATGGTAGGCATTGTAGAACGCTGGTTGGGTAATTTGATGTGGGGGAGATGGCTTTGTTGGGCCTAGAGTTGGTTTTGGAGGCTTTGGAGAAGGTGAAGTTGATGAGGGAGAGATTGAGGACAGCTCAAAGTAGACAAAATTCTTATTCGATGCGAGAAAGAAAGACCTTGAATTTAATGTTGATGATTGGGTTTACTTGAAGGTCTCATCCATGAAGGGTGTGGTCTAATTTGGCAAGAAAGAGAAATTGATCCAAAGGTTTGTGGGATCTTATAGAATTTTGAGGAGAATTGGTAAGGTTTCCTATAAATTGGAGTTGCCTACAGATATAAATATGGTTCATCCGATTTTCCATGTGTCTATGTTGAGGAAGTATGTTGGTGACCCATGTGCTATAGTGCCCTTAGAAGTTGTGGGTGTTCTGGAAAATAACCTGACCTATATGGAAGTGCCAATAGAGATATTGGATATGCAAGTGAAAAGGTTGAAGAACAAAGATGTAGCATCCGTAAAAGTCCTTTGGAGGAATCAATAAGTTGAAAGTGCCACATGGAAAACAGAAGCAGACATAAAGAAATGATATCCATCTATCTTTCACTCTATTCAAGCCGAAGGTAATAAATTAAGTCCTATCTATGATTTAAAGTCTTGAGTTTCATCCCTCATATCATTTTTGCATGTATACATGTTCATGATAACAAGTTTTGGTGAATTTGATATATATGTTTGAAACTTTTTGAAAATGATGTTTAAGTATATTTATTGCATACATATAGGGTTAAAAGTCTCTTATTCACTTCTCTTATGCATGGTTTCTTTACATTTGAGAACGAATGTTCCCAATGGGAGATATTGTGATACTGCTCATGTGCTTCAAAATGTCCTATAAGTGCACTTCTTGAATATCTCAAAATTCGTGCATGATGTCAAAAGTTCGACTTCATATTCTTGTTCAAGGGGACAATATTGAGTGGGAAAAGGGTAGCCTCGAATTTTAGATGACCCGTAATGAAAAATAATTTTCTCTATGGGGATCACTTCTAGTAGCCCTACGCGCTGAGGCCGTGATGTGCCTGGGGCGTGCCTTAATGCATTTTGGGCCTTCGGACCTGGTCCGCGTAGCGCTTGGGCGCGGACCAGTGCAATTTTTGTACAATTTTTCCAGCTTTGTTCAAGGACATTTGGGGTATGACCCAATGCCCATTTAAACGTGAAAACCTCTATACTTAGCCAATTTTCAACTTTAAACTTTCAAGAAAACCCTCTCAAAATCCTTCCAATTCATCACAAAATCGCCCATTCAATTCCAAGAATCTCAAGGGCACACTTTGGATTTCAGGAACCCAATCCAAGCTTCAAGTTTCCCTTAAGCTTTCTTCAAGAAAATCTCAAGTTTAGGTATGTTGGTCTTCATCCATGGGTCCTTTCATCCATGGAGCTCAACCCTCTCTTTTGATGAAAATTTAATGATTTCAAGTTGTACTATTCATGGGTAACTTTTATTATGCATTCTGAACATGAGTTATGATTAATTTTATCAAGTATTGAGTTATTACATATGAATTGCTATTGAAAGCTCATTCCATGAGTTGTCTTGAAACTATTGAAGCTATGCATGATATGTACTATGGAAACTATGCCACATTGTGGACTTTTGATGGATTTCATGACACCCAAAAATAAGGGATTAGTACTACGTTGGTGGGTTGAATTGCATGACTTTAAAATGATTTAACTCCACTCTTCCATGTTTTGTACTATCTCGTTGCATGATTTTGAGCATGCGTCCATGTACCCACCATGTTTGACTAAACTATATGACAAGGATTCTTAAATTGATGAATAATTATTGCATGATTTGCAAGTCAAGTGTTTTCATGATATTATGGGCTCCCAACTATGTATTAAATCCATGAAAGGTTTGCATGATTTACAAATGACGAGTTGAGCCTTATTTTATAATTCCACCCCTTTTGTGAGAAAATTAGGTCTATTTGAGGGGTCAATCTTGATTACTTTTTCCCCTTATGATTCAAGCTAAGATCACTAGTAGGGGTCAAGCATGTTACTATATCTACCCTCATGTGAAATGCAATACCTACTAGAAAGGGTCAAGTCCATATATTATTTTCTACCCTCTAGTATAAGGTATATGCCCATATAGGGGTCAAGTATGTGCCATGTTATCATGTCTTTTACAAGTTTTTCATGTTATGACTAAACCTATGATTATTTCAAGTATTTCGTGGGATTAGACTTAGCACCGATTGAGGCTTAAGGTAGGGGCTCAACTTAAGGGGTCCTTATATAAAGTCTTAATCTCTAAACTATGTGCCACCATAGGATTATATTATCTCCCTAAAAGGGTATACTAGTGGATCCATCTAGGTCAAGTTACCCACAAAGTAAGGTCAAGTATGGTTTACTTTGGCAAGTATACCACATCTTCTCCAGTAGGGTGTCATACATCGGGATTCTAATAGTAGTTTGCTTAGTCTTATATGTTGGTTAAGGTCTCCTCCCACATATGTAAGTTATATTATGCAAGTTGATTGTTTACTTGTATGTTTTAATACAAACAGTGATCATACATGTCATATTGAGTTTATATCCATTGATTATGATTATGCATCTTGATTATTATGACTTATATTTTTGTTACATTTCACCCTGCATACTTAGTACATTCCTAGTAGTAACACATAATCTATGCCTATATGATATCACTATGTAGGGACTGGAGCTCTTATTGATTATCCTCCTCCACGTGGCTAGTTGGTTTGCTTGAAGAAGCTTTTGGTGAGTCCTCAACTCTGAAAACAATATCTACTTTTTACTCATGTTTTTTAGGACTTGTTTAATACTTTTGGATACTTATCATTTGAGGATGAGTCCGTGAATTGTCTTGACCTCCACTCCATTCTATGTAGAGGTGTCATTGGATATTATGGTTGTCTATGTTTGAGCTTGAATCTTCTTATGCTATTATTATTATGAAAGACTTTCCTTAGTCCTGGTTCCCTTTGACTCTATTGATATTGTTATTGCTTCATTTGACTTTAGCAATCAAGGATATGTGAATGTTATGCTAAGAGGCTTGTTTGGGGTCCTTTTGGGTTTCCCATTCACCGTGTCACATCTAGGCCCTAGGCATGGGTCGTGAAAAGATACTTACCAATTATGTGTTTTATTATGTTAATTGATACTTGGTTGCGTATGCTTAAAAAAAAAGTGATATTTAATACTTGGTTTAGCATGTTTTCCTATAAGTTTGATGTTTTGTTGACCATGCTTTTTAGAAGTACCAAACAAGTCTAAACAATGTGATACTTATTTGTGAATTAAAAAAAAGGTAAAGTTTGCGAGAAGCACTGGGAGAAACAAGCAAACTAAAGTGTTGTTCTTTTTTAGCATTCTGCTTCTCAAATGACATTATTGGTTATGGTTTCTCTATTTTTTATAATTTTTATAGTTGTTAATTTGTTGAAGAGTCACCGAATGATATCAAGAACTATAAACAATCATTGTTAGATACTTGAAATGTTTTTTCAGTTTTAATGACTTAAGTAAATACATTTTATAGGTATGTGTTAAAATGCTTCATAGATGATTGTGCTTGGAGAATCAAGACAAAAATATAACCAATATGCATCCATATTGCTCTGATTATTACAAATTGGAAGCATTTGCAAATATGTATGAGGTCTCAATGGTTTCAATGCTCGATAAGGCTGATTGGTCTGCGCCCAAAGATGTGATAGTACGAACTACAAGTGTTGAAGAACATTTCATTAGAAAAATAAATTTTCATGTTTAACTATGTCTGAATTAGTTCTTGTATGTTATTTTATTATATGATTCATAATATATCATAACAAATAATAATTTTTAAGTTTTATGAATAACAATCATAAATATTTAGATGAAATTTTTTTTGATGTGTGCTAAGGGATTGAATGCAAATAGATACATACATGTGGATATATAATGTTGATACTTGATTATATACAATTTGTTTCTTCATTTAAAAGTCATACGTTCAGGCTATTGAATAATCCGAAAACTATATCGAATTCTTTGAAAAATCTTAAACTAAATTCACAGAGTTACATGTTTAAATAAATATTAAAATAAGTATCAAATAAGTGATCATATATTATTTGATACTTGATATCTGGGTAAGTTTCAGGTATCAAAATAAATTTCGATTTAGTGTTCAGGTATCTTGTTTGAAATAAATATCAAGAGTTTACATTGAAGAGTGGTTCAAGTATCATGTATGTAAAATTCTGCTTACCAGTTGCATTCAATTATCATGAGGTAAAGAAATCTAAATGCAAAAAAACATATGAAAAAAATGGAGATTGAAATCTTTATGGCTATTGCAAATACCAATTGAAAAAATACTAAAAAATATTAAAGTAGCTATTCAACATAAAAAACATCCGGAAAAGTGCCAAAACATTTAAAGTAGCTATGCAATATCAAATAAACAACGACAGACATTAGTTTTGCCTTAACAATGTAGACATTTGTTTCTAGAAAATGATATGTAAAATTTAGAGACACTGAAATTAAGAAATATTGATCATTGTATCACTGTTGGACATAATGAGATGGTCCCTACATTGGGTGGATCGTCATTTTCACTAATATAGCCATCACAAGCCTTGTCAGTACCATATTTTCATAGCAGCGCGACATATCTCCTCTAAAGGTATTCAATATCCAGTGGATACTTTTATTATGATTTGACACTTAATTTATAATGCTTTATTATGTATTGATACTTGGTTTATATAGATTTCTTATGAGTTGATACTGCGTTTGTGAAGCTTTTTTATCAGTTGATACTTGATTTACAGTACTTTCATATTAGTTGATACTCGGTTTACAAGGCTTTCCTATAAATTGATACTTGGTTTACAAGAACTTCCTATTGGTTGTCAGCATAACAAATTTTTTAATACTTGAAAATTAAAAAACAACAAAATGCCTCCTACGAAAAGTATCAACACTGAAGTAGTAATTTACTGTATCAAAAACTCATTCATAAAAAATTTGTGAAACTTAATTTACTTAATACAAGGAATCAAACTTAATACACGAATTTTAGGAATATATGTTTTAATTTGATATAAAGGAATGTAAAACTTTGAAACTCGATACAATGAAACTTGTTCAACAAATAAAAATTGATATAAAGAATCAAACTTGATACAAGAAAATTATAAGTGTGTATATTAACTTAATAGAAGGAAATCTGAGAGTTACCATTTGATACAATGATGGCCAACTTTGTCTCCCAATTTCTGCATACTGTCTGCTTATTTTTTCTATTAAGGTGTTTGAAAAAAAAAAAAAGATAACTCCTTGTACTCTTCTGGGAACAACTCATATGTAAGAGATCTACCTATATATAGTTCTATACGCACACTTCTATAATTTTGAATACTCGCATTCATCCTTCCCTTCACTGTGCTTGATTTATGCTCTCATCCTACAGGTATGTGATCAATACTGATGCTCAGGATAAGACTGGTGCCAAAAGGATAAGGTGCAGAAGAAGATGAAAAAAAATACGACAGTAGAAGTTGGGATGAAATAAGGGGATAAAAATAAAATTTGAAATTCAAAATGGTATGTAATTGATGAGATTGTGGGAGTGAAATTAGGAAGAGATTAGGTGCGTAAAAATAGAAAGAAAAATTGTGTGCTCGGTTTATGGAATTTAAAGAGTCACATATCATTAAATTGGAGAGAAAAATAAAGAGAAGGGATTTTAGTATTTTATTTTATTGAAATAGTTGAGATTTTTAGAAAATACGAAAACATAAGTTGTGTAGTAAGGTAATTATTCCTTTAAAAAATGTCCATTTAGACCGAACTTGTGTTGAAGATAGGCCAAATAAAAATTGAATGAAGAGTGGAAAATAATAAGGAAGGAGAACAAAGTATCAGGTGTTGAATTAAATTGTAAGGGAATAAACTTCCTGTTGGCGTAATGATGGAATTTTAAACATGCAATGACGCAACCGATTTTATTGTGATTCAAATGCGGCACGACCAAGACAGTTCAAAAAATCATTCTGTTTTCACGTCAAAGTAAAATATACCATTTAATATTTTTTGTAATTCTTAAAAATTTTATTTAAAATAAGGGATAGATTAAATTATCTTATTAAGATAAATGTTTGCAAAACAATGTTCTCTTCTTCTTATGCTTTCCTTTTTCTATTTTTGTAACGGATTGAAGCATAATCCATGGGCCACAACCAAAATCAACACCTATATATATTAAATAAAACTAAAAAAGAAAGTTTTTTTTTAATTCACCAATACCTATTGGCTCATTGATGTTGCAGAGGACCTTGTTATATATAAGCCTAAAGTTAGAGGATAAGGATAAGTATATTCAAATATACTAGTTTAGTGTACATGCATTGCACATGTGTTATATTAGTATTATTAAATTAAATATTATAAATATTTATCAATCATGTCTTTGTTGAGACGCCTAAAGTCTCCCTAATATTTTTAATTTTATTATATATTTTCGAACTCCTTAATTATTAG
>JAABOM020125306.1:0-21921 GCA_011800125.2 Solanum clarkiae | reverse complement strand
CTATCTCTTTGAGGTATAGCTTGGCATACTCTTCAGCTGTATAATCACTCCTAACTGGCAAGAAGTGTGCTGACTTTCTGAGTCTATCAACTATTACTCATATAGAGTCAAACTTCTAAAATGAGCGAGGCAACCCAGTAACAAAATTCATATTGACCATATCCCACTTCCATATTGGAAGCTCTATACATTGCATATAACCTCCCGGCTTTTAGTGTTCTACTTTCACTTGTTGGCAATTTGGACATTGAGCCACAAATTTTCCAAGGTCTTTCTTCATGCCTCCCCACCAAAACATTCCCTTCAGGTCATGGTACGTCTTAGTTGATCCTGGATGGATGGAATATCGGGAATGATGGGCTTCTCCCACTATCCAGTTCCTTAGTCCATTAATATAGGCACACATAATCTATTTTGGCAATAAAGTACTCAATTCTGTGTAAGGTCGAAGCCCTCTGTAGTTCCTTGACTCACCTTGTCTTTAAGTTGTCGTAAGATAGGATCCTCAAACTATTTTTTTCACCTCCATTACTAATGAAGACTCCACAGCATCATGCATAACAACCCCTTCCTTTGAAGTCTCAAGAAGCGAACTCCCAAACTAGCTAATTATCGCAGATCCTTAGCCACTCCTCGACTTACCATGGCTCGATCACCAGTATTAATGATTTTCTTATGACTCAGAGCATCGGCTACCACATTTGCTTTTCTCGGGTGGTAAAGTATATCAATGTCATAATTCTTTATTAGCTCTAGCCATCTTTGTTGTCTTAAATTTTGGTCTTTCTGCTTAAAAATGTATTGCAAACTCTTATGATCCATATATATGTCAACGTGAAGCCCATACAAATAGTGGCATAAAATTTTCAGAGCAAATAGAACTGCTGTTAGCTCAAGATCATAAGTTGAGTAGTTTTTCTCATGTGGTCGTAGTTGTCTAGATGCATAAGTAATTACCCTACCATGCTGTGTCAGCACACACCCTAAGCCAACTCTTGAAGCATTGCAATACACTACATACTCCTAGGTGACTTCTGGAAGTACTAGCATAGGTGCAGAAGTTATCTTATTTTTCAGCTCCTAGAAGCTCCTTTCACATGCATCATTCTATTAGAACTTGGTTGCTTTATGTGTCAACTTTGTTAGAGGTGCAGAAATAGAAGAAAAACCTTCAACGAACCTTTTGTAATAAAATGCCAACCCTAGGAAGCTCCGAACTTTTGTAGGTGTCGTTCACCTCGGCCAATCTTTCACAGCCTCTATCTTTTGCGAATTAACCCTTATTCCCTCATCGGATACAATATGATCCAAAAATGCCACTGAGTTTAGCCAAAATTCACTTTTAGAAAATTTGGCATACAACTGTGGATCATGAAGAACTTGTAACTCCTGTTGTAAGTGATTTGCATGATCCTATTCTGATCTTGAATGTACCAAAATGTCATCTATAAACACTATCACAAACACATCCAAGAATGGCTTGAATACCCTATTCATCAGATCTATAAAAAGTGCTGGTGCATTCATTAGCCCAAATGACATAACAAGAAATTCAAAGTGACCATAGCGTGTTCTCAAAGCACTCTTAGGTATATATTTCTCCTTCATCTTTACATGGTGATAACCTGAACTCAAATCAATTTTTTAAAAGCATTTGGCACCTTGTAACTGATCAAATAAATCATCAATCATGGGAAGGGGGTATTTATTCTTAATTGTCACCCTATTCAATTGTCGATAGTTGATACACATTCTTAAGGTTCTATCCCTTTTACGCACCAATAACACCGGTTCACCATAAAGGGACACACTAGGTCTTATAAAATTCTTCTCCAATAAGTCTTTTAACTGCTCTTTTAATTAACGCAATTCTATCGGGGCCATTCTATATGGAGGGATGGAAATAGGTTGAGTGCCTGGAAGTAAGTCAATACCAAAATCTACCTCTTGTTTTGGAGGTAATCCTGGAAGTTCTTCAGTGAACACATCAACAAATTCATTCACTACTGGAACTGATTAAAGAGTTGGTGATTCTTCCTCCATATCTCTCACTCTAACTAAATAACATATATACCCCTTAGATATCATCTTTCTGGACTTATAATAAGAGATAAATTTACTCTTTGGTGCCCCAACATTGCCTTCTCATTCAAAAACTGCCTCATTTGGAAAGTGGAAGTACAATGTCTTAGTTCGGGAATCCACGATGGCATAGCAACAAGCTAACCAATCCACACCCATTATAACATCAAATTCCACCACTTCTAGCTTAGTAAGGTCTTCCAATGTGTCACAGTCACAAATGGTTACTACACAGTCATAATAAACCCTTCTAGTCATAATAGATTCACCGGTTGATATGAACACTTCAAATGGTTTGTTCAATAATTTGGGTGTTCTCTCAAGCTTCCAAGAAACTAATGGAGTGATATATGATAGTGTAAAACTAGGGTCAATTAATATATATACATTATGTGAAAAGATGGACAATGTCCCTGTGACTACATCAGGTAAAGTTTCTAAATTTTGTGGACTCCCCAGAGCATAAGTGCAATCCTGGTCTCCGCTAGAGATAGTTGCCCCTCTTAAACCTCTACCAGTACCCGTAGGTTCTTTTTGACCCCTACCTATTGTAGGTACTGATGATTATGATGCAACAACTGACCCAATAGATTTTGTTATATCACCCATATGCCTAATCGGACAATCTCTTATCATATGCCCCAGCGCACCACACCAATAACAAGTGTCTGTCCCAACACAATATATACTTAAATGACTTCTTCCACACTATTTATAAGGTTTCCTAGGAGTCATTTGCTAGCCTTCTGAATACCCCACTATCCGGGCGCCTTGCCATTCACTTCTTGGACCAAAATGATTTCTCCTAGAGCCTTGAAGTTGTGGTAGAGAACTGGCTGCAGAATAGGAGGATGATGGCCTAGGAGGTCTATTAGAAAATAAAGGCCTAGCTCACCTTGGACAGGTGTAAACTGCCATGTAGACCTAGCCCTCTTGCACTGTGCCTTTTCTAACTCTTATGTCCTTCTCCTTAGCCTCTGATCCTCTAATTTGTATGCAAAAGCTTGCATTCTCCCTACATCCATGTATTTGTTCAAGGAAGCAATGGTATAGTCTCTGACCAGATATGTATCCAATCTATCTACATATCGATGAACTCTATTTGCCATAGTAGCAATTACATCAAGAGCATACCTGGCCAGGGAATTAAATTGAAGACTATACTTCTTCACACTCATATTCCATTGGTAGAGGTTCAAAAGCTGATCTGCACAGGCCTCTTGGATCTCTAATGGCAAGAAATGGTCAAGTAATGCCTCTTTGAACTCCTTCCAGGTAGTTGGAGGTGCATCTATACCCTTAGATTGCTTCCAAGCTTCATACCACAATATAGCCACACCTTTCAACCTATATGTCGTAAACTCGACAACTTCTGTACCACTTACATGCATAACATCTAAAGTGCATTGAATCTGATCAATAAAGTCTTGAGGATCTTCATTAGGATCTGACCCAGTGAAGAATGGAGGGTCCAAATTAAGGAAGTCACGTATCCTCGTGCCAACTGCCCTATTCACACCACATGCACCTATAACTGGACCTTCCTATCTTTGACCTTGGCCAGAAACTGTACGAGTCAATAGTTGGACTGCATTTCTCAGATTCTGCATGGTAGCATTGATAGGTGGTTCTAGGTAATTTCACTACTTCTGGGTTCATCAGGAGCTGGAGGAGTTGGAGATGTATGTGACAGAGACTCCTCTTGAATCTCATTTCGTTGTCTCACCTGACTGGGTATACAAACCACCATTTCTACTTCCTTCCTTTTACCTTTGTTTTTCCTGGTTTCTGGCATACTTGTTATACAAAATAATTTAGTGGTTAGACATAATGCACCTATTACACTTGGCTCTATCGCATGATCTAAAGAATGAAAAGAAAGTAACAACTCCTAAATATCACTTAGCCTCCTCCTTATAAATTTGGTGAACAACACATCGATAAACAAGATTCTACATTGAAATGGCTTTGTAGACTACCTAGGATGACCCGCTCTGATACCACTTTTGCCACACCTAAAGTATCGTTAAGGTGGAATGGCACCCGTTGCTATTAAGGCTCAGGAGAACCAACCTATATCCATGCGCTTTCTATATATATTATAAGGGATTTCTTCATTCAACATGCTTTTAAGAAGTTAAACAGTAATAACAAGATAAAAGGAAATACATATGGCTAGGCCGTTAGGGCCACGTTGTCTAAAGTAGGAGATATGACCACACTTTAATTTACATAGTCTACAAGGCCTCTAGATAAGGAAAAGTATTTGGTAAGGGTCAAGAAAGGCCTCGCCTCGACTAACTGTACAACACAAAAATATAAACTCTAGACACGAAAAGTTCCGAAGCAACCTGGAGCTTGGTAATAGCAGCTGGATATCCTGTACTCCTACTGGGGAGATCTACTAGGACCTATACCTGCAGAATGAAATGTAGGTCCCCCATAAGGGACATCAGTACGAGATAATGTACTGAATATGTAAGGAAAAAATACTGTATATAAAGTAACAACTGAACCTACGCATTGGTTTAGGATAAGAGACCACCCTTAGTTATACTGTGGGATCATATACTTTATGTTCTTTTTATTACTATATCTTTACTGCATCATTTGTGCATAACATGTAATACAAATGACCAGCTGATCAGTGGTAAATTTATATCGGGATCGTCCCTAGCTAGGCTTTTTCTTTAACCCCTTGGACTAGCCTCTGTGGTAGGATCGACCATGGCTAGCTGATTCTTCCACCACTCAGATTACCACCCATCAATAAGCAATATACTTTACTTTATCTTCCAATTATCTTTGAGATGATTCTTTTGGCGGTCATAATATTGGAGCTTTAGGATTGTAGATACAACATATGATATGTAAATAATCACAAAAGACAACACCATAATGAAAGGAGTAGGTTACACAAATAATAAAATGCATAAGAGGTAGAACAACACATGAACTTTATTTAGTAGACCGAACTCGTGTATCTTGGTATCCAAGTATATATGCAGGTTTGCAAGTGACTATGTATTGGAGCATATGAACATGTGAAAGAGTAGAAACATGATTGTTTATTATGTTGTAGTAGATAAGAGCCTCTATGTACCAAGGAAGAACCTAAATTTCATGCCAAGTAATACGATATCGAGTAGCCTTACAAACCTCGCTGTATGACCTCGCTATTACCTCAAGATAATTTTCCCTTCCTTTAAATATTTATCTACAACACAAAAGGTGATAAAACTAGTATTAGCAGCCAATAGATACATCTTGGCAGCCCAATCTTATAAAAAAATAACATACAAGCAGCAAGCGGATAATTATAAATCTGAGCATATTCTTTCAACTGTTCCGCACCTAATCGTATTTTCTAATACACATTATCATATACATATCATATGAAGACTGTTTTAGTTCCATAACAGTCTTAAAACATCCCACAAAGCACAACACATAACAATCCTATAGAACATACAAATGGGTGGCATAACATTAAATCCCTTCGCTACATTTCGAGGTCGACAATTCCAAACCTATTCCAACTTTACCAAAATAGTCCCCTCCATATATACACATAACACCAGTCCAAAATAGTTCAAAATAGTACTCAAAATAGGTGGAGGACATGAGACCATAGTCCTCAATTAATCAGCCCACAAGTTCCTATTACGAGCACAATTACAATATCACACAAGAACTAACTTTTGCAGACTGTGAAAAAATGGTGAAGCAGCCTTTATAAATTATTATAGAACAAATAATCATTAAGAACAGTAGCCTCCCTTCATAATTAATCCAACCAAAAAGAGAAAATCTTCCAAATAAATAAGAAAAACGTACAACATTTAAAACACATATTGTCCAACAATTGCAGCAAAGGTATAATCAGCTTAGCCTCTTGTTTTACAGAAGAAAACTATACTAAACACATAAGTAAACTTACTTACCATTAACTTCAAGGTGTAGTTATTCTCCAAGAACCCTAAAAGTCTCCTTATGGCTGCTTTGCTAGGTTAAGCAAGTGTAGAGAGAAAGCTTGTGAAAGCTGATCTTTTTCCAAGTTAAGAATTACTCAAAAGGTGCTACTAGTAAGCCTTTTTAAAGGGTCCTTTGGCCGAATTTCTTATGTGGTTTAAGCCTCATATTATCAAGGTGGTGATGCAGCAGTTTGTCCCTCACACTTGGCCCTAAATGGGTCTCAAAGTTCGTTGGTCTTGGCTGCCCATTTTCCTAATTCCTCTTCACTTAGCTTGGGCCCAATTAGTCAAGTGGGTTGTGATGTACTTGGGCCTTTTTATTATTCATCTTGAGCTTTAAGTACTATCCATTTATGATGGTAAAACATGGGCTAAACTTATATTCTTAACATGGACTTTATTCATTACCGGACTTGGACAAATTCGACGTCGAGCATTGTCTCCGTTTTGCTAGCAAATTTAAGCTAAGCAAGTAGGTGACTTACCTGTTAGCTTCCTAAGTCCTATAAGCACCTCACTTCTCTCACTTAATTTAGGATCATGATCTCCTCAATTTTTCTTAAAACTTATTTACACTCGACCCTTTTCAGTATTAGACATACATATCGCCCTCTAATTTGAGATTCAAGCACTTTTAAAAATTGGCGCTAATTTGGAAAGCCATATCATGTTTCATTCGCACAATACTAGTATTGTAAGATGTAGGGTGTTACAGGTATGTTGGACATCTGAGGAACATTTCAATACCTCGTGCTTTGATATCAAATTTCTCATTACCTCATATTAGGGCCTAGTAATAAAATGGTGAATGATGGACCCATAGGCACCTCACCCAAGCCATCTTAGAATTAACAAACACTCGTGGGTTAACATCAACATAAAGGGCAAATAAAAATAAGGGATTGGAATAAGGGAAAACATTAAAGCTTAACTAAAATAAATCCAAACAATCATCATTGTCCAAACATACAAACTACATATGACTTGAAAATGATATAGAAAGTAAAAGTCTCTACACATCATGTCTATAATATAGAAACGTCCAAAAGATACAAGGCATGAACAAAATGAGTGAATTCCTCGAATTAATTGCTTGTTAATACAATGATTCTTACCCTCAATAAGCTAGCCATGTGCTAATGGAGGTAGTGGAGAGTCGATCCCTATATGGTGACATTATATAGGTAAAATATGTGTTAGTACATAGGAACGTTCTAAGTATGTGAGATGCAAATGCAAACATATAGTTATAATGTCATCATTCGAGGTTCTTAAGCATGAACAAGGAACAAAGCTCAATATGAAGTAAAATCAATGCTTCATATGAAACACATGTGACGGAACAAAGACATTAAATCTTATATTTTCTGGGAAAGGGCCATAACTAATATATAAAATAAAGTGAGCTACTATGAAATCCAATATAACTCCCTAGCGGAACTCCATCACTTAAGCATACATCTTTCTTTAACATAAAATGACCTTCATGGATCCACTAGCCTAACCTCTAAGGGTTCTTATAGTGCTATATTGTTAATGGGGCAAGGGGTTGCTACACGGGTTCTCTTACCAAACCCCACCTCAATACCTCATATTATTTTTGTCAATCCCATGTAATACTCTAGACATAGATAAAATCATGTAATATAATTTATAATCATAAGTAGAAGTTTCATAAGAGTAGCCTGAAATCTTTGAAAACCACCAAGTGAGAATTTTTCTATCACATTAGGATCCATCATAAATATTTTTAACGGCAACATCAACATGTCTATATCTTTGACAAGTTTGATAATTTTAAATCCATTATTTATAACCTCATCATCAACATATACTATGAAAGGTCATCTCGAAGTTAGCGGACTTATGCATGAACCTGAAAACACATAAATCTATGGAATGATGAATGAGCATGGTAAAATAGGCAACTTCAAAACAAGTATTAAATGGCCCACACATTATTGATAAAATCCTAGATATTGAATTCATAATCATCAACTGAATATTCATGAAAAAGCATGGTAAAATATTGTGTTACATCATTAGAGATAAAATATATAAAAATGCATCATTAATACATCATTAAATTCATAGGTATGCAACTTAACATTTTCAAGAACTTAAAGAAAAGGTAAAGGATGGGTTAAGGGACTTTGTGGGTGGAAGGTACCTACAAAACAAATGCACATACCTTTGATTGACCTTTAAGAAAGGCTTAAAGAAGTTGAAGAAAGAAATCCTTTGGAAGCAAAACCTTAACCTTGCCTTGAATATGTTTTTTCCTTATATGCATTAGTGAAATTTGAGAGAATTTGAGAGTGAATTGAATGAGAGGGCTTGGTAGAGTTTTGGGTCTAATATGGGAAGCTAAGGATCCCAAAATAATGTAGTATTAAGTCAGGGTTGTGTGGAATGGACAAATATGCTCTTTATTAAAACTGTAGGACTGCAAACCATGACCTCGATTGCGGGCAATGTACCAAACCATGAGTCATTGTGTTGAGTTATCATGCTTGTCTTTTACCAATCTTCATAGACTAGTTTCTAGTCATCCAATCCACGAGACCGATCCAGCACTTGTTGACAAATCTAAGGGTTGTAGAACTCCTTGTGGTTTTTTCCACACTTAGTTATTTTACTTATTGTTCAGGACCCTATCCGAAAAACCAAACCACAATCCGTAAACCGAACTATGACCTATCCTGTTCATTATAATTCTCAATTTAGAAACCTTAATTTTCTATCAATCTGTGCATAAATCCACAAACCATTTCTGTGGTTTTATACCATTCTATGGGTTATAAAATACTTTCGTATGTCCCTTTGATACTTGACAATTTTTTTACCCTTATACCCTACAATCCATGAGCCTAGACTATAACTCAAGAAATAGACCACAAGCCACAAAATTGGCTCGTCTATTGCCTCTACAACTTTTTCAGATCTACTTTTTTAGCACTTTTAGCCTTTCAACCTGCGAATCCTTACAAAAGGTGTAAAAAGGCACAAATTAACCCAAGGTTTTAGTGGTTTTAAATCATATGTATTGAGTGTGAAAGTGTACAAATGTGAAATTTAGAGTGTGACCAATCAGCAACACAAGATATGTAGTCGGTGGATCACTAATACGATTCCCCGACGCCAATTTTCACCACCTTTTGGGTCAAATTTTAGACCTGGAGTTACTGTAAAATTTGGCGGTCAATGTCATCACTCGACACATCACCGATGATGTTCGGCGATGAACAGTGAGATCCTCTTTTGGTGAAACAAAATAGTCCTTGCTTACTATAAGTTTTTATGGTCAAGAACACATTTGGTGCATCACCAAACGTGTTTGGCAGTGTATATCAACGCTGTCAAAATGCACCATCTGACTGACCTTCTTTGCTTAAAAAAGAAAGCTCTTGGCTATTCAAACTATCACACATTCATTGTTTCATACCTTGCCACTCTACACTATTTTATCATGAGTTTTTCCTTATTTTCATTAGTATTTAGGTCTCTATTTCATCACTTGCTCATGGAAGTCCTCATCAGTGTCCATTAACTACTATTCCAGTATATTCTTTGGGCCTTGAGTTTTTAATTTTATTAAATATTAGGCTAAAATTAGTTGAAATTGATTGAATACTTTTATGGACTATTGTTATTGTGTACAAATTGCTTTTATGGTTTTGATTTCAATAGTTGTATATGTGAGTTGGAAACCCTAGGTCTCATGTAAGCTTGTTGTTATTGTTGTTAATTTTTTGGACTCCATGAATGAAATTGACCCTGTTTCAGTAGTGGGTCTAGTATATGATTGAAGGGTATCACAATAAGGATCCACATGCTGTGAACATGGGAAGGGCAAGTGCAATCCATTTGCCTCCTTTAGGTGGAAACTCAAACTTCCATATGATAAGTTTGATGCTCTAATTACTCCAAATCAAAGGCTTGTTCAGGGTTTTAGCTCATGAAGATCTCTTCGAACATTTGAGGAACTTTGTGGATGTTTGTGAGTTGTTCACTTTTCGGAGTGTCACACAGGAGGCTATTCATTGTGGGTATTCTCTTTCTCTCTAATTGAGAAATCATCTCATTGATTTGTAGAACTCTCTTGTGACTCTATTACCTATTGGGAAGAATTGACTGATGCTTTTCTTAAAAGATTCTTTTTGATATTCAAAATACTCTAAATTGGAGAGAAAATTATGAATATTCAGAGCTGTGATGATAAACCTTTGCATGAAGTGCGACTTTATTTTCAAAACACTTTGATGTGTTGTTTGTAGTATGGTGTCCCAAATAAGGTGTCGTTGTAAATATTTTATCTGAGACTTAACAATGCTAACAAAGCAGCAGCTGACCAACTTGTGGGTGACAGTATTATGAGACAACTATTTATGGTAGCTTCAGCTTTGCTAAACCAAATGAAAAAAAAATAAATTGAGCTTGGCACACTAGGGAAGATAAAGCTATTTCAGTATCTTCAGCTTTGACTAAGAAAATACTTTGAAAAGATCAAGGACGTAACAAAAATAGGGCCCAAATGATGACCCAACTTGATCTTATAGATCTTCTCAAAAAGGTAGCCATAAGAATGTGAATGTTGCAGGTGTTATGGTGAATGATGAGGATGCTAATTTTGAGGCATTTTACAATAAAGAAGTCAAATATAACAATAATCAAGTGGTGGGTTCTCGACTGGCCTTTCAAATGAAAGTTGGAATCATGGTTAGACAGATGAGAGAGATGGCAATTGAAGAAATAAAGATTAGCGTGATAGAAATATTATTTGGCATGATCTTGAGTTTGATAGAGAGAGATATGTTCCACCTCATGATAGGGTCAAGCCGAAGGATCCTATTGCTCATCCAGAAAATTACTTAACTGAGGACATGCTTGCTAAAATCCTCAATAAAGTTGATGGGACTGATAAAGTGATGAAGGAGATGAAATCTGATTTTTCGACATTGAATCAAATCATGACTTCTCATCTGGCTCCCATTAAGCAATTGGAGACACAATTGACTAACATTTAAGCTCATTTGAATCCTCGTCAGAAAGGGGATTTGCCTAGTGATACGATCATGAATCCAAAGAATGACACTCCTCAATTCATGGCTATCACCAATAGAAGTGGTTAAGTAGTTGGGGATGTGCCTCGCGTTAGTGATGTAGATGTGGGTGATATTATTAAAGCTACAGTTATTAATAATAAAATTGATGATAATGATGTTGAAGAGGTTCAAAAGATATTGCTCCTACTCTTGGAAATCTCACGAGTGATTGTGATTCTAGGAAGGCGAAGGGTGATGTGTTGCCAAAATACAGCACTTATGGTGCTTTAAATTTGGAATTTTGTGTGTTCTCAATAATATGTTAGTTGGTTTAATGTGATTTTGTGTTTATATTTGCAAGATTACAGGTTGGCCTTGATTTTGGGAAAGAGTGTTGAAGTTGCTGATTTTTGCCGTTATACGAGGGCTTTTATAGGTCGTAGGGTAGTTGCGTTACTAATTCTAGTAAGGGTTTTTTTTTTGAAGTTAATTCTATGAATATGCAGATGAGTCGTAGAAGGTTTTATGAGTCATAGAAGATAGTTTGGGTCCTAAGAATCAGAGATTAGGACTTTCTAAAGTTTCATCAAACAAAATCCCCTTTACGGATTATAAACCACTTTACAAGTCATAGAGTTGAAGTATAAATTTTCAGAAGCTAGGTACGAGACCCTAAATACGGGCCGTGGAATGCAATACAGCCTGTAAACCCTTTACGTATGGCGTGCCGACCAGTTTTCTTATTTTGTTTAGGACTTGTATTTTACTTATTATAAATAGATTTTTTAGATTATTTTTCAGAAGTTTTCACCTAATACTCAGTGAACTCAGTAATTAGAGAGAGAAAATTATGAGATCATATTAGAGTGTTTGAGAACACTTGTGTTTGAATTTCATCTTTAAGCTTGTGATTCTTATTGAAGTTGGATTCACTTGTTCTTAATTCTATTGTGTAAGTATTCAGTTATGTTTTCTTAATTCATAATTCGTGCGTCTACAAAAACCATGAGTAGCTAAATCCACAACTAGTATAGTGGGAACCATGAAGAACTAACAAAGTAAAACTGGATAATTCATAATTCTTGGGAGGTGTAAATACATGTATTAATTAACTCTTTTTGTTTTGCATGTTTTCTAGTGGTGGCTAACATTGGAACCTGCCTAGTGTTACTACTTGACCAAGGCAGTAATAAATAGGAAAAGAGATTAATTAACATAATTTGATTGATGTACTCTCGTTTAATCAACCACACTAGGCCAAGGGGAGGTTGCAATAGCACTAACAGGTAAAGATTAGTAATGCACACTATGAAGATGGGCCAAGTCGCATAGTGAAATTCACCTCTCACCTTTAACCAGAGGGCTTGGTGAACATAACTTATCATCCAGTATGTTATACACTAAAAAAGAATTAGGTTATCTGGTAATACTGAGTTGGGGAATCATGGAGAACACAATAGAATAGTTTCTCTCCATATTGACTTCTCTCTTTTGTTAGTTAGTTTAGTTATATTTTTTCATTGATTATTGCAACCTCCCTCCTCCTTTGGGGAAGTACATTGGTTAACCATTTGAATTGCAATCATTGAATTCTCTTGAATCTATTTATTCCTTGTGGGTTCGACCCTAACCTTTGTTAGGTTTTATTTCTTGAAAGCAATCGCTTTATCCTCTAAAAAGGAGGTATAACTTGGGTGACATCAAGATTTTAGCCCGTTGCCGGGGAATATCGCTAGACTTAGTGAATTCATAAGTAATTTAGGTATTCATCCTTAGGTCCCTTATTTTACTTTTTCTTTGTTATTTTTGTTCTTTTTCAGGATGTAAGTGTAGTGTATTCCCAACACATGGAGTCAAGGCAATCCCTTAACTCTGTTTGATCCATAGATCTATAGAACATTGAGAATAATGGCCCAAGACTATGCCAACAACGTAGTTAATGCAGCTCTAAACAGGAACAACAATGAGGATGCAGAGAATGAGAATCCACCTCCTTTGGATGACATTGCTCCACAGCCTCAAGATTTAAATGCCAATGCTAACCAGTGGAATCAATTCAAGCTGAATCATATGGCTGTGGAGGTGACTAGAACTTTGTGTTACCACCACTACCGGCAGATATATGTTCACAGTCTTGAGTGGGTTACCTCAGATGTTGCAGAACTGTGGGCAATTTGCGGGCTTACCATCGAAGGATCCTTATAGACACCTACACAATATGGCATTCGTCTGCAAGAGTGTGATGGAAACATAGAATCTGTCTATGGATGTTGTGGGTCTTCGTGTCTTGCTATTGCCTCTTATGGGTAACGTAACATTATGGCCGAAGAAACTTCTAACACCCTTTACTAAAATGGGTGGTGGGAGCTTCTCAATTACCTCAATCTTAACTCTATCGACCTTAATACATTTACTCGAGATTCTATGGCCCAACAAAATACTTCCTTAACCATAAAATGACATTTCTCCCAATTTAGTACCAAGTGACTTTACACACATCTTTGTAGAACATAATGCAAGTTTGCCGAACAATTCTCAAATGAGTGACTAACAACACTAAAATTACCCATGAATACCTCAATAGTACTTTCTACTATATCCGAAAAAATAGACATCATACACCTTAAAAATGTAGTCGGGGCATTATCTAAATGGAATCCTTTTAAATGCAAATGTACCATATAGGTAGGTGAAAGTGATTTTCTCCTGATCTTCTGGAGCAATTATGATCTGACTATAGCCAGAATACCCATCAAGGAAACAGTACCATCCTTTTTCTGCAAGTCTATCGAGCATCTGATCCATGAATGGAATAGGGAAGTGATCCTTCTTTATTGAGGCATTGAGCTTTCTGTACTCCATGTATACCCTCCTACAATGAATGGCCTCATACGAATCAATTTATCTTTTGCATTGGGCACCACTATGATGCCCCCTTTTTTTGGAACACACTGAATTAGACCCAACCATTCATTGTCGGTAATTGGGTAGATTACTCCTGTATCTAACCACTTGATGATTTCCTCGCATACTACCTCTTTCATAGGAGGGTCCAGATGCCTTTGATGCTCGATGCTGGGCTTGTAATCTTTAACTAACTGGATTTTGTGAGTGCATATCCCCCGAGGAATACCAATGATATTTGCAACATTCCACCCAAAAGCCCTTTCAAACTACTTGAGTACTATCACAAGGGCATCTTCTTGCCCCTCACTCAAGTCTGTGCCTATGATAACTGGTAATGTCTTGTTCTTTTCTAATAATGCATACTTCAAGTTCTTTTAGTTCCAACACCAGTGGCATCTCTATAGAAGGTTTTGTAGGTGGCGTCTCTCGGTTCTTCAAGTCTAGCTCCAACGTGGTCTAACGTCTAGGGCCGAATGACCACCCAAAAGCATTTATAGTCTCCTCATAATCTGGGATACCATCACCATCAAAGTTGCTCAAGACTACCTCCAAAGTATCAACTCCTAGCTGTAGCTCAACAGGTACTTCTGACTTATAATCATCATCAACAGTTTCAATTACCAAAACAACCCTCAGATTACAGTTCTTCCTTTCTTGTTGACAAACATGAAACACGACCTCTTCTTCCCCAACTCTAAATATGAGTATCCCTTTCTCCATATCAACTAGCATGCAACCTGTAGCTAAGAAACACCTCCTCAAAATAATAAGAACTGTAAAATCAATCTCACAATCAAGTATAATGAAATCTACAGGAAAAATAAATTTGTCTACCTTTACCAACACATCATAAAGAACTCCCATGGGTATCTTGCTTATTATGTCTGCCATTAGTAACCACATTTTTGTAGGAGTAGGAGTTCCTAAGCCGATTTTCTTGAAGATGCCAAGCAGCTTAAGATGAAGCTAGCACCCAAATCGCAAATTGCTCTAGCAAACTCTACCTCCCCAATAGTGCTTGGTATAGTGAAAACACCTGGATCTTCATGCTTTTGGGTTAATGACTTGGTGGTGATGGCACCACAATGTTGAAGGTCCTGTGAGAGTTCTTGACTCACTATTTGCTTCTTTGTGACCAAATCCTTCATGTACCTTGTGTAACCCGGCATCTTCTCTATGACTTCAATCAAAGGGATATTCACCAATAGTTTCTTGAGTATTGATAGGACATGCTTGAGTTTTCTCTCCTTCACCCTCTTTTTGATTCTTTGTGGAAAAGGGGGAGGAGGTCTGGGGAAGGTCTTATAATTCCTCGGTATCTCACCCTCTTCAACTACCCTAATTTTTGGATCATTATCTCTATCGGCCACAACTCTCCTCATGCTTTCTTGCTTATGCACATTTTCTACTTTGGCCGGCATGGAAGAGTCAATGCTACTTTTACCTCCCTTAGTTGCAATTGTCATGCAATGTCCCTCATTCTTCGAGTTTTGGAGTATTGCTTGGCAAAGCACCCTTTTACCACTCATTCAATTAGAGGGACACTTGACAAATTGTTGTTCCAATTGCTTGATCGCCACCGAGTGAGAGTCGATCTTTTGGTTGATACTTGAGTTATCCTATTTCCTTCCCTTCAAAGTCTCATCTTGGTGATCGGCCCTCTTCAACAACTTGTCAATCATTTCCTCAATCCTTAAATTACTAGAATCAGCTTCGCGGTTATTAGGAAGCACATAAGGACCATTTTTATACCCATCTCTTCAGCCCCATTCAGTTGTTGGCACCATATCTCTCAAAATAACCACCACGATTATCTCTACATACACCCTCTATATTGTAGTTCTGACATCAATTTCTGAAACTATGACGCCAATAGTCCAGATTTAACCCTTCGGCATTGTTCCAAAAACCACCGCTTGATCTCTAATAAAGAAAGCATCTTCATCATAATATGACTCATCATACATGGGCGCACTTGGGGGTCGGTGGATTACGAATGAACACTTAGTTCTTTTCACCACTAAGTCCATGCTAGTCCAGAGTTGAGCAAGTATTGAATGATCTCATCACTAATTTTTGCTTGATCTAAACTAATACTCACCGCACAAGAGCTTCTTGTAGTAGCTCTCTCCCTTTGGCCCCATGTTATATTAGTCTTTACTACTTGCTCCATCCTTTCCACTATCCTTCTGAATAGTTGGTCTAAGAATATGCCTCCCATGATTATATTGGTACATGCTTGACTATTCTCATCAAGAGCCCAATAGAAAATTTCCACTAAGGCATCATCCACAATTTTATAGTCTGGAACCATTCTCAAACACTTAGTGAACCTCTCCCACATTGTACTAATGGAATCACCTGGCAATCAGTCAAAGTTAGTGATTTGGTCCTTTAGTTTGAGCTTTTCGTACCTTGGAAAATATCGCTCTAAGAAGGCTCTTTGCAATTCAGCCCAACTGGTGATTGAACTCTGTGGGAGTTTTGACATCCACATTGTTGCATTTCTCATAAGAGATAAAGAGAACACTCGTACCCAACAGCATCGATAGAGAGATTTTGTGTACCCATCACACTTTTACACATAAATGCAACATATGAAGATGACTGTGATGTCATGCCCCAAGTCCCGTTAGGGCGGACTGGCACCCGTTGCCGATAAGGCCCGGGAGAACCAACCTATGTCTATGTGCTTTCTATACATATTATAAGGGATTTCTACATTTGACATGCCTTTAAGAAAATAAACAGTGATAACAAGCCAAAAGGAAATGTATATGGCTAGGTCGTTGGGGCCATGGTGTTTAAAGTACGAGACATGACCATTAATTTATATAGTTTACGAAGCCTCTAGATAAGGAAAAGCATCTGATAAGGGTCAGGATAGGCCCCACCTCGACTAACAGTACAATACAAACATATAAGCTCTACACACAAACAAAGCCCCGAAGCAACCTGGAGCTTGGTATCAGCAGCTAGATATCTTGTACTCCTAATAGGGAGATCTAGTAGCACCTATACCTGCAACATGAAATGCAGGTCCTTCGTAAGGGACGTCAGTATGGGATAATGTATTAAATGTAAAGCAATACATATTGTACATGAAGTAACAACTCAAATGAAACTATGCACTGTTGTAGGATAAGAGACCGCCTTTGATTATACTTTGGAATCATGTTCTTTATGTTCTTTATATTACTTTACCTTTACTGTATAATCTGTGCACAGCTATAATATAAATAACTAACTGATCAGTGGTAAAACTGTATCGAAATTGTCCTTGGCTAGGTTCTTCCTTAATCCCTTGGGCTACCACCCATGATAGGGTCATCCTTAGCTAGGTGATTCTTCCACCCCTCGGGCTACTACCACCTATCAATAAACAATATATTTTACCTTTCAATTACCCTTGAGATAGTTCTTTTGGTGATTATAATATTGAAACTATAGGACTATATATGTAGTATGTGACATGTAGATAACCATATAAGACAATATGATAATGAAAAAGAGTATGTTACACAAATAATGAAATGCATATGAAATGAAACAACTCGTGAACTTTATTTAGTAACAAGAACCCATGTAACTTGGTATCCAAGCATGTATGCGGATATGAAGGTGACTATGTATGGAAGCATATAAACATGTCAAAATTAGATATACGGTTAATAGTTGTGTCAGAGTTGGCAAGTGCTTTTATGTGCCAAGGAAGAATCTAGATTTCACGCCAAGTAATACGAAATTAAGTAGCCTTACATACCTCGTTGTATGACCTCATTACTACCTCAAGACAACCTTCCTTTCTACAAATATTTATATAAAACATAGTAGGTGATACAACTAGCATTAGAAGCCCATAGATACATCTTGAAATCCCAATCTCATAGAGAAACAACATACGGGCAGCAAGCGGACAATTATAAACCCTAGTGTATTCTTTCAACAGTTGCGCCTCTAATAGTATTTTTAGTACACATTCGCATGTACACGTCATGTGCAGCCTATTCTTGTGCCATAATAGTCTTACAATAGCCCACAAAGTACAACACATAACAATTCTACACAACCTATACATGGACAGCACAACATTACCTCCCTTCACTACATTTCGGCATTGACAACTCCAAACCTGTTCTAACTCTAACCAAACTGTTCCAACAATATTCATACATAAAAACAGCCTTGAACCAATATCAGAATAGTTACAAATCAGTCAATAAGGATGTGAGATCATAGCCTTCCATCCATTAGCCCATAAGTTGCAATCAACATTACATTTAAAATAGCACAATAAAACTTGTTTGTTAAATGAAACAAAAACTAGGGCAGAAATCTTAGGATACTTTCTATAACTCAAGTCATATTAATAACATCAAGTTCTCTTCATAATACATCCCACAAACCATAGAGAAGTCACTAAAACAAAAGACAAGTGTGCAACAACTTTCTAAATACATGTTTTCCCAAATTTCCAGCACAAACATACTAGCATATACTTGTTATTTTTCATAAGAAAACCAAAATAAATACATGTGTAAAATTACTTACCACTACCTTCAAGGTGTAGAGCTTCTTAAATAACCCTATAAATTCACTTGTAGCTGCTTGTTAAGTCAAGAATGAAAAACACCAAAGCGTTGAGAAAGCTAAATTTATTTTCCAAGTCTAAGAGTGAATAAATGTTGCTTCTTATAACCCCTTTTTATAGGAATAATTTTTCCGACTTTCTTTTAAAATTTTGATCACTTAATACCACACATTATCAAGCTGGTTATCCAGCAGCTTGTCCATTACACTTGGGCCTAAATGGGTCTTCAAGTTGATGGGCTTGGGCTGCCTATTTTTCAACTTTCTCTTCACCTAAATTGAGCCCAAATGGTTAAGTGTATTGTGATTTCTTTGAGCCCATTTAATATCATCCTTGGGCTGAACATATATTCTATTTATGGTGCTAAAACGTGGGCTAAAGTTACACCCTTAACACAGATTTTATTCATAATTGGACTTGAACAATTTCGACGTCGGGCCTCGTCTCCGTTTAGTTAGCAAATTTAAGCTAAGAAAGTAGGTGACTTACCTGCTAGCTTCTTAAGTCCTATAAGCACCTCAATTCTCTCAACTTGTTTAGGACCATGACCTCCTCCATTCAAAACAAAACATGTATGTACTCACCCTTCTTAAGCCTTAGACGCACATGTAGACCATTAACACGAGATTCAAGCACTTTCAAAAATTAGTGCTAATTTAACTAAACCAAGTCATGTTTCATTTACATAGTATTAGTACATTGTAAGGTGTGGAGTGTTACATGTGAGGATCCTCAATAGGTAACCCTGCAAACAAACCACGGTTCTGAAGTATTTGGAGTAATCCACTCGTCAACATGACTTTAGTGTTTATCGGTAGTGGTGGTAGTACTATAGCACCTGTAACATCCATGGCCATAGGATTCAACCGATATTGATTCCAACTATATGCATTCTCATTAAAATCCCTATAGTGTGGCCTATTTTCCTTGGTGGTGGATTCTCCTCTCTACCCACATCATTATCATGTCAATCCATGGCTTCACCAACCGCAATATCCATGTTTGCTTGGGTCATTCTCCTTAACATGATAGATCTTAAGATTAATTAGAGATAAAGGTCTGTATTGGCTCCTTGTGTTAGGCATACACCTAATATACCCTACAAAAGAAACTACAACAACAACATTACCCCAATGCCTCAAAGGCTCCCGCCCATTGCGGGGTAAGGGGGGTCGGATGTATGCAGCCTGACCCCTATGTTTAAAAACATAGCGCGACTGTTTCCAAATGACCCATGATGAGCGTCGAAAGTTGTATTGACTAACTGCTACTTCACAATTAAAAGAAGCGCAGACATTTTAAAGAGCCATTTTACTTTATTCCATCATACCCCAAAGCCAAAAAATAGTGAATCTTTGGCTCCATCTGAGATTGATGGAAACCCTACAAAAGAAACTAAACAACAAAAACAAAAACAAGAGCAAAATACAAGAGAATTAAGAAATCAATACTTGAATTAACTACTGTAAAATCAAGTCAAAACCTCACATATTCCCCAGCAACGGCGCCATTAATTTTGATCATGCTCAAACAGTACCTCTCACTTTGAGGATAAAGCAATTGTTGTCAAACATATAACCTAAACATAGGTTAGGGTCAAATCCCAAGGGAATACAGGGTTTTGTCATATTGATTCACCAACAATCATTTCAAACATCAATTAACTCTAATGAAATGACTTATAAGAAACTAAAACTATACTAACAAAGCAAAGAGACAATAATATTAGAGAGCAACTTTGGAAATTATGTTCCCCATAATTCACTAACTCAAAGACCTTAAATAATACAACCTAAATTGGGACATTGCATGCAGGATGGTAACTTACGTTCTTCCGACCCTTGGGCAAAGGTGAAGGTCAAATTTCACTATGGCGGTTCACTGGTTACCATAGTGTGCCAACTAACTATTACCTATTGTCCTAGTCAACCTCTCCTTGTTTGGGTTTGGTTGATTAGATGAGAACACATCAATCAAATTCTATTACTCATTTTCTTTTTCTATTCATCACTACCTTGGTCGGGATCATGACACTAGAAAGGGTTTAATGTTGGCCATCATTAAACAACAAGCAAAATAAAGAAAAATGTACAATATATGCAAATACCCAACTTAAGAGGTGCAAATAATCCATGTCATTAAGCTAACTACTCATGGTTCTCACAACGCCCAAGTTGTGGGGGTTTAGCTACCCATGACTTGGGCAAGAAAACAAGCAATGAATGAAACACATATAGTTGAGGAATTACCCAAGAAAAATTAAGAACAAGGAAACCCTTCATAGAATCATAAGCTTGAATGATGAAATTGATTTACAAGTGATTCCAAATCTCCAAGTTGAGCCTCCAAATTAAAACCCTAGTCTAAAACCCCACAATATTCTAAGAGCTTCTCTCTCTAAAATCTCTGTAAAAATCTGTGTAATTGTCTTCTCCCTTCTAAAAAACCCTAACATATACTATTTATACTATTTACAAAATAGTCCTTAAAATAATTTAAAAATTCAGATTGGCAGTTGTTACGACTCGTAGTTACGGCTCGTAGGATGACCTACGAGCCATAATCGGGATTTCATTGTCAACACTTGGCATTTTGGACTTTATTGCTACGATTCATCTCTACAAGTCATAGTCTGGTATACGACTCGTAGTGCCTTCGCATAATCCACCCTTGCATTTCTTGGTCCAATTTCAATCAACACTGTTAATCACTGCGAGTAGGGGTGTTCATTATTCGGTTTGGATCGGTTATTGGTTAAGACCATAACCAAACCGATTTAGTCGAGTTTTAAGTTTCTAAAACCAAACCAAACCAAATAACAAAAAAATAACCATCGGTTTAGTTATTATCGGTTTGGATTGGTTTGGTTTATTTTATTTGGTTATTTTTCAATTTGAAAGTAATATATTTATTGAGGGATACACATCTCAATAGACACAAACACCTCATACATGAATAATCCACAAAAGGCTACTGTGGATTCAATTAAGCAATAGTATTAGAGTTATTATTATATGAACAAAGTGATTTAGTTAAGCAATACTAACATTATTATACACAAATAAAGTGATTTAGTTAAACAATACTAAAGTCATTATACACCAAAGATCAAATCTTCATAAAAAAAACTCACTCTCAAAAATCAAATAACTACCCAAGGAAGGTGGTACAAGAAAATCATATGCCAAAACACTAACAAGAGAATTTTCAAATAGAAATGGTAAAGTTGAAGAAATTAATTATAATATAACAAAATGTTTATATATTATTATAAATTCTATATAAATAATTATAAAATTTATATATATAATTATTTGGTTCA
>JAABOM020125295.1:0-21925 GCA_011800125.2 Solanum clarkiae | reverse complement strand
ATTTGAAAGTGACTATGTATGGGAGCATATGAACATGTGAAAGAGTGGAGACATGGTTAATAGTTATGTCAGAGTTGGTAAGTGTCTTTATGTGCCAAGGAAGAATCTAGATTTCATGACAAGTAATACGAAATTAAGTAGCCTTACATACCTCGTTATATGACCTCGTTATTACCTCGGAGTGACCACTTTTTCTCCCAAACGTTTATCTATAATATATTAGACAATAGGACTAGTATTAGCAACAAAGAAATACTTCTTGACAGCCCAATATCATAAAAACTAGCACCCCGGCAACAAGCTTATAATTAGCGACCCAAAGACATTCTTTCAATCTTTTCACTTATAATCATATTTTCTAACACCCATTCTTATGTACATATCATATACATCTTGGTTTAGACCCTTAACAATCTTACAACAATTCACAAGGTACAAGACATAACAATCCTGTACAACACACAAATAGGCAGCATCATATTCATATTCTCGCTACATTTTGACGTCAATAATCCCGAACCTATTTCAACTTTACCCAAACTGTATCCAATGTTTTTACACATAAAACCAGTCTTAAAATAGTCTACAAATATTTCCAAATTAGGTGAAGGTCGTGAAACAACAATTTCCAATTATCAGCTCACAAGTTTCTTTTAAGAGTACAATTAAGACATCTTATAATAAGTCATCTTTGTGGACTATAACAGTGGTGAAGCAGCCTAGTTACATTACTTTCAAACCAAACTTTGTTAAATACATAAGTCTTACTTCATAATACTGCCAACCAAGAAGAGAAAAGGCTCTTAATTAACAAGAAAAGTGTATAACAATCCTTAGGATACATGCTGTCCAAAATTTTCAGCACATGTATAATTAGATTATTTCTCTGGTTTTTATAAACAAACCATACTAAGTGCATAAGTAGCTTTACTTACCTTTAAACTTAAGGTTTAGAGCTTCTTTAGGAATCCTTGTAAGGTTGTGAGGGCCGTTTTTCATTTTTTGAAAGAGAGCAAAGAATAATAAAAAAAACAGATTTGTTTTATCCAAGTTAAAATGGTTGTAGGGGGCTGTCTTTATCTCTTTTTAAAAGACCTCTTGGCCGACTTACTGTTGATTTCTTAGCCTTAGAATATTAAGTTAGTGATGCAGCTTCTTGCTCCTTTCACTTGGGCCTTAAGGGGCTCCAACTTGATGGGCCTTTGCTGCCCATTCTTCTCATTTCTCTTTAGTTACTTTGGGCCTAAATTATCAAATGAATTGTAATGGGCTTGGGCCCTTTCTCTATTCTTCCTAAACTAAAAATACAGTCCATTTTTTATGCTAAAACACAGGCTAAAGTTAAACCCTTAATATGGAGTTTATCCATAATTGGGCTTGGACGGATTCGACGTCGGGCCTCGTCTCTTTCTAGTAGCAAGTTTAAGCTAAGCAAGTAGGTGACTCACCTGCTAGCTTCCTAAATCCTATAAGTACCTCACTTCTCTCACTTCATTAAGGCCACGATCTCCTCGATTTGACTTAAAACTTGTATACACTCGACCCTCTTAAGCGTTAGACGTACATGTCTCCCTCTAATTAGAGATTCAGATACTTTTAAAAATAGGCGCTAATTTGACTAAATCATATCATATTTCATTTGCATAGAACTAGTATATGTAAGATGTGGGATGTTACAATTTGCTGCGGATTCGGGTAAAATTTGGGACGAAATTCTTGGAAACTTTGGAGTTTGATTTGAGAAGCATTTCATGTCCAAACCGAGAGATTCTTGGGTCTAAGTTGTGAATTTATTTTGCAAGAAACTTGTTTACGAAATCAAAAATGTAACACCACTCATGTGCATTGGAATTGACTATAAGTGTATTTCTTAAATATCTCAAAAATCATGCGTAATTTTGAAAATTTGACTTCATATTCTTGTTCAAAGGGCAAAATTGAGTGGGAAAAGGGTAGCCCTCGATTTTTAGAAGACCCGTAGCAAAAAATAATTTTCGCAATGGGGAGCAGAAATAATGTGCCTATGTGATGGACACGCGACGCGCCAGGGGCACGCCTTAGTGCAATTAGGCCTTGCGCATGTGGTCTGCGTCGCGCCTAGGATGCGGACCAGTGTTCCAGGTTCCTTCATTTTTTAGTTTTTGCAAGGGCATTTGGTAATAACCAAATGCCTATATATATGGGAATGCCCTAATTTTTCTCCATTTTTCAAGTTCAACAACACTCAAAACCCTCCCAAAACCCTCTCAATTATTGATTAAATCCCCCATTCAATATCAAGATTTTCAAGAACAAGCTTTGAACTTCAAGAACCCAATCTAAGTCTCAAGTCTTTCTCAACTTTTCCTCCAAGAACTCTAAAGTTTAGGTATGTGGGTTTCATTCATGGTTCCCCTCACCCATGAAGCCAAACCTTTCCTCTTTATCAATTTTCATGATTTTAATGTTGATTACTCCTTGGGTAAACTTTATTATGCATTATATGTATGGTTGGAGTTAAATTCTTCAAGTGTTAATTAAGTATGCATGAATGTATTGAAGCTAATTTTCAGGAGTTGATTTATGCTTGTTGAGGCTACACATAATATGAATTATGAGAGTATGAACATTGGTGAGTCTTTTAAATGAATTTCATGATACCCAAAAGTGAGGGCTTTACTACTATGTTGGTGGGTTGATTGGGATGTATTTCAAATGAATCGAGTTTTACTCCTCTTATGTTTTACATTCTTAAATTGCAAGATTTCAAGCTTATTTGTACATTACTTACCATATTTTGACTAAAGTATTTAACAAGGACCTACGTCGATGAAAGTATTATTGTAGGCATGAGAGGTGTGAACATTGTATATTGTGAAAGGTCATTATCCATGTTATTAGCTCGTAAAAATGTTGTAAGTATATGGCTAATGTGAAGCCCTTTCTTAATACTTCACTGTGATGGGTTTGATGAGCTATTCTTGCATTACCTAGCGAAAAGGTCACATTGTAAGTTAGAATAATGCACGACTCCTACCGAAAAAATTGTATCGTAAAGTTAGGACATCTTTCCTACTGAAAAGATTATATCATAAGGTAAGTACATCTCTCCTACTGAAAAGATTGTATCGTAAGGTAAGGACATCTTTCCTACATAAAATATTGTATTGTAAGGTAAGGATATCTCTCCCTACCAAAAGATTGTATAATAAGGCAAGGACATCTCTCCTACCAAAAACCATTATATCATAAGGTAAGGACATCTATCCTACTGAAAAGATAGTATCATAAGATAAGGACTTCTCCTTACCAAAGAGATTGTATTGTAAGGTAGGGGAATCTCTTTATTCCTATTGAAAAGATAGTATCGTAGGTAAGGAACATCTTATGCTACCTACTGAAAAGGCTATGCCATAAGGTAGGGATATTGATGACACTCTCTGTAAGTTGAGTGAGTGGTTTAGTTGGCCATTCTCATACATGTTTGTATAAGGCATTGAACATATATTCCATATTAAGCTTATATCTATTGTTATGATCACGTGTCTTGATTATTATAACATACCTCCTTTGTTGCATTGCACCCTCGCATACTTAGTACATTCCAAATACTAATGCATACTCTATGTCTATATGATGTCACCATGTAGGAACCGGAGCTCCCATTGATCATCCTCCTCCATGTAGCTAGATGGACCGTTCGAAGTTAGGTCTTGGTGAGTCCTCACATCCGGGGATGATATCTATTTCCTTTAAGTTTATGTTGAGACTTTATCTTATATTTTGGATACTTATCTATGAAGGTGAGCCCGGAAGATGTCTTGGCCCCGCCCCATCTATAGTAAAGGTGTTATTGGATATTGAGATGTTTTGTATCATTGAGCTTGATTCCTTATAGCTATGCTATTATGAAAGATTCCCTTAGTCCCGGTTCCCTTCTTATTAATGTCGCTTGTTGTTGTTTAGTTTACTCCCGCAACCAAGGATATGTATATGATATACTAAGAGGCTTGTTTAAGATTCCTCCAAGTTCCCCATTTGCCATGTCACGTCTAGGCCCTAGGCTTGAGTCGTGATAGAAAAATGACTTCGGAGCTTCATTGGAGGTGAGAAATCCAATTTAGCTACAACATTTTCTATTTTTGGATTGAAAATTGTGGAATTTTTAAAATTTTTTATCTTGGTCAATATAGGTCCAAATTGGGTGATCAAAAGTCTACTTCGTGGGGTTTTACATGGTGATCGTTGTGGTATAGTTTGTTTCAGTTGAAGAGGCTTTATTCTAGTGATTTTCTCTAATTTAGTTGTTGTCTCTTTTTTGTAAATTAGCTTATTTTTGGGGATTGCAATGTTTATCCGTTTCTTTTATTTTTTGACCCCGAATTTAGTTTCAAATTGTTAATTTTGAGCTGGGCATACTATTTTGAATTTTTAGTGCGCGTCTCACATTTTTCATTTTAGGCCTCAAAATTGATCCTTCTCTGTTTCTTGCAAATTTGGCATCTAAACGATTGTAATACATTATGAATCTTTATTTAACAATGTGGTAGTATTTAAATTAGAGGTCGTTCAGAAGGAAAAAGCTCCAACGGAGTGAGTTGGACGTGATCGGCCTATACGTAGACTACAAATTGCCTTCCTTTAGATTGAGATAGATTGTGAAATCATGTTGAATTAGTTGGAATTTGAGAGGGGTAGCTTATTGATATACCTTAGGTGTTAGAATTGATAGTTTAGGCCTCTATCGATAATTTCGGATAGTTGTAAACTAGTATGTTATCTTATTAGTTAGTAGCACTGCTAGTATTATGGCCTCCTATTTTCAGGTGATTTATAACAAGATGGAAATATCAAAATGATGGGGTTGGGTAGATTATCATGTACCTTAGGATTAGAACCCATTTTAGGTCCTTTTTGGGAATTTTACAATTATTTTCGAGCATGTGGTCCTTGTATTATTTTGTAGTTTTGATTAGTGTTAGTTTTCTATTATTGGTACTGTGGAGTATATTGGCCTTAGTATCGGATATCAAAACTTGCTTTAGCTACTCCGACGTCGTTACACCAAATTCATATTAATTTTATTTCACTTATAAACTTAATAGGCATAATCATAAAAATTCAAACAATATAAAATTTATATAAAATTATGTCAATAATAACAATTCAAAAGGTAATTTACATCTTATTATTTGAAGTTAGTATAGATTCAGTTTACCACTTGTATTTAAACAAAATAACATTCGTTTCTCAAAATTCACATGTAAAAAAAAAAGGGATTAAATGATTGCAAATATAAGTACACACAGAAAATATATTTATAGAATATGCATAAGTGATCTTGGGTGTATTTATATGCCGGATTAGCCAAAAATATCCATAAATAGAGCCTAGTTAGAGGATAAATTCATAGAGTAGTTTGATTTCTCTTATTTTGCTAATCCAGGGCCAAGTGCACTGTTTGATTGTGTTTTTGCCAGTTCTGATCGAATTATGCTAGCCCGGAGTCACACCCAAACCTGAAGTAAGAACACAACTCGTAATTTAGAGGATAAAAGTCAGTTGAATTAGCAAAAATACTCAAATGTGCATCGTAGACCTGGGTTAAAGTTGTGCAAGTTGAAAAAGGAAGAAAAAAAGGCGAGAAGAAGAAAAAATGGCACAGTTCACGTGGTGAACTTGTGCAAAGATAGAGCAATTTGGTCCAGTTAGTAAATTGGGCGAAATCCAACTTAAAACAAGCAGTCCACATCGCAGACTTGAGGAATGCAAAGGGAAAAATTGAGTTACAGAATTTTAAGTTATATATTGTCAAAAACTTTAAAGTTTTTATATTGGTTTTTACGCAAGAACTAGTAGAGACGAGTGTAAACCTTTTTCTAAGGCTAATTTGGTTAGTTTTATCATTATTTCTTGGTTGTTAATACTTTCTAGTTCATTCATGATGTACGTAGTTACTATGAGTGCCTAATTCTCCATATTCTGGGGTTGTAGCCACAAACAATGTTTAGTTCTTGAATTTTGATATTTATGAAAGGGTTTCTTTTGACCACTTCTATATTACTTTTATCTATTCTTCATAGTCTGGCCAACTAGGGGGTAAATTAGTTGTTCACTCTGAATTCGAGAAATGTTGGAGTGAATAGAACATAGTAAAATGAGGAGCTTGTTCGACTAGGAAACTAGGTTGATTCGTGCAAGGGAGACCCGTGACAATTACCTTTATGCCTAGCTTGGTTCATAATATAGGAAGCTAATGTTAAAACACTTTTATTGGTCTGTCTATCCCTGCTCAATGATATAGTTAGGCAGTCAATAATGGTAGGTCGACAGAGGCGTGCAACCCTGTTTAGGTAATTTTAACCCCGTGAATCAGTAGTCAGGAACCCATACATAGGTGCAAACTTTGGGATTAAACAAAATCATTAAGGTTACAATTCCAGAATTGCTCTTTAATTGATATTTAACAACAAAAACCAGTTTAGGGTAGAAGTTAATTAATTATTTAATTTCTTTTCAAAAATCTCCTTAATATTTTACTAAAAACAATTCAAACGTTATAGCTTGAATTGTTTGCCAATTTCATTTAAATCCTTGGGTTCGACATCCCGAGCCCTTAATCAGGGCCACTATATTACTTGTTACACTACGTACACTTGCATGCGCTGGGGAGCAACAAGTTTTTGGCGTCATTACTGGGGATTTGAAGTTAAATTGGTTGATTTTCTGAGTTGTTTTGTTTGTGGTGTTCGCTATATTTGATCTTAGTCATGATGTTTTTGCAGGTAATTCGCTCCTAAACTGGAAGATCATGATTCTTGCTTTTGTCAATCAAATAGGAGAGCAGGGGTCTTATTTCAAACGCCGCTGATTGAACTAATTGAACAGGAGAATCGAGAAGATAATAAAGGAGAAACTGATCCTTCTGGAGAGGAAATGGCGGACGAAAATCCACCTACACTACTGTCACCTAGATCATTGGCACCAAGGCCAGTTCAGGATGTGACAATCCCGAGAACCACTAATGTCACTAGCTGCTTTCTTAAGAAGCCAGGTGGTCGGTGGGAACTTAAGCAGAACATGGTCCAGTTACTACACTCTATTGGATAGTTCACTAGGCTACCACATGAAGACCCACATGTCCATCTTTAGAACTTCCTAGAAATTGCTGATACTTTCAACCCCACGAGGGTGAACACAGACTATGTGAGGATGACCTTGTTGGGGGAAGGACGAAGGTGGCTACAAATTGAGTCACCAAACTCTATCACTTCCTAGGATGATCTTACTCGCAAGTTCCTCACACGATTCTTTTTATCTGGTAAGGTAGCCAAACTCAGGAGTGAGATTCTGAGCTTTAAGCAAAGGCTTGGCGAAAATTTGTATCAAGCTTAGACAGGTTTAAAACTCTTTTGATAAATTATCCTCACCATTGTCAAGCTAATGAGGGTTTGGTCCATACCTTCATTGAGGGATTGGAACCCAATACCAAGTTTCTCCTTGATTCTACTATAGGTGGACAGGCATAAGAGAAAATATATGATGAATTGTATGCTCTTTTCAATCAGATTGCACAAGGAAACCCTAAATGGGATGGAGGATCAAGCTGACCAGTAGTCCAAAAGCAGGCTGGTGTGTTGGAGATTGATGCTATAACTGCCCTGCGGGCTCAGATGTTGATGACTACCCACTTCAACAACCTGGCATTGGGTCAGCAACAACAAGCACCAGTGGCAATGGGTCAATAACCTACCTCAGTAAATATGGTACAACAACAATAAAATGGCTAGGGTGATGTTTGTGGGGGAGGTGGCTACAATGTTGAGTTCTATGGAGCTAATCCATAAGTGGTAAATTTTGTGGGAAATGCCAACAGAGGTGGCTATCAAGGCTTCGGAATCTCATATAACTCGAATTGGAGGAACCACCCAAACTTCTCTTGGGATGGTAATCAGCAAAACCAAGGGCCACCTCAACAAAGGCGACAGGTGGCAGTGCCTACTATAATCAGCAGATGCAACAACCTACAAAGTAGGATAACCCAAACAATATGACTGACAGTGAGGTGTTGAGGCAAATTCTCGTAAACTAGAATAGACAAGAAGAGGATATTCAGAGGAACAAGTAGGGTCTCCAGAATTTGGAGACACAATTAGGGCAGTTGGTTAGCACTATGAACTCTAGGTCTCAAGGAGGCCTGCTAGGTACCAGTAACCCCAACCCAAAGCAAGTTAATGCAGTCAGCACAAGAAGTGGGAGGCCATTGACTGAGTTGGTCCAAAAGAAGAAAGATGGGGCTAAATAAAGCACTGCACAAAATAATGAGGCTGGAAATCCCAGCTCAATTATTGATGAGGCAACTCCATTGCCTAAACCTCCCCCTCTATTTCCATAAAAGCTGAGAAAGGAGAAGGAGGATGACTGCTTCCAGAAATTCATTGGACTCCTAAAGCAGGTACAAATTAACTTACCTTTGATTAATGTTTTGTACGGGATCCTAGAGTATGCCAAATATATCCAGGACATTGTAGCCAACAAGAAAAAGTTGGCTGAATATGATACTATGGCACTCACGGAGGCCTGTAGTTCCAGGATTCTTAATAGATCTCACTTTCCCGCTAAGTTGAAGGATCCTGGGAGCTTTACTGTTCAAGTAACCACTGGGAACTATCTGAATGCAAGAGGTTTGTGCAATCTGGGCACAAGTATCAACCTCATGCCCAGTTCCATGTTCTTGAAGCTGGGGCTTGGGAGACCGAAGCCCACCACCATCATCTTACAATTCGTGGATCATTCTATGGCAAGGCCAGATGGTGTGATTGAGGATGTCTTAGTCCAAGTGGGATCCCTCATTTCCTTTATGGATTTTGTTATCTTGGGTTTTGAACCTGACCCTGAGGTCCCATTCATTCTTAGGCGCCTGTTCTTAGCTACAGGAGGCGTATTAATTGATGTAGCAGCAGGGAGGCTCACCAGGAGAGCCCATGATAAACTTGAGGTATTTGATAGCTACAAAGAAATGAAGCTGCCGGCTGCATATGAAGATTTGACAACCCTCACAGTGATAGATATTGTGGCTGTAGTGAGCCAAGTGGAGATCACAGACTTACTAGCTAGAGTATTACTGAACTAAGGGCTAGTAGATGATGCAAAGACCAGAGAAATAGAAAGTGTGCTTAACACTCACAATGTCAGCATGCTAAAGAAAGTAGCTGAGCCATTAAATAGGGTGTTGGGACCACCATCCAGACCCTCTATTGAAGAAGCTCCTCAGCTTGAGTTGAAACAGTTGCCATCACACTCGGGTATGAATTTCTTGGTGAAAATAATACTTTACCTATAGTCTTGTTTGCTTTATTGACTGCAGCCAGGTGGATGTTGTTGTAGCTATTTTAAAGAAGAAGAAAAGAGCAATGGGTTGGCAAATGTCATACATCCATGTCATTATCCCAACCCTATGTATGCACAAGATTTTCATGGAAGAAGGTCACAAGCCAGTGGCCCAACCAAACAGGAGATTAAATCCAATCATGAAAGAGATAGTAAAGAAGGAAGTGATCAAGTGATTGGATGCGGGGATCATCTTCTCCATCACAGAAAGCAAATGGGTAAGTCCAGTGCAATGTGTACCTAATAACGGAGAGATGATTGTCATCACTAATGACAAGAATGAGATAATTTTTACCAGAACAGTGATAGGGTGGCGTATCTGGATGGATTACAGAAAGTTGAATGATGCCACCCGAAAAGACCACTACCCAGTGCCCTTCATTGATCAAATGCTGGAGAGACTTGCTGAGCAAAAATATTACTGCTTCCTAGATGGATACTTGGGGTACAACCAAATCACTATTGCACCCGAAGACCAAGAGAATATGACCTTCACATGTCCATATGGAACCTATGCTTCAAATGTATGCCCTTTCATTTGTATAATGCACCAACCACTTTCCAAAGGTGCATGATGGCCATATTCGATGACATGATGGAGGACTTTGTAGAGGTGTTCATGGATGAATGTTGTCTTTGGTGAATCCTTTAATATGTGTCTGCAAAATCTAGACAGAATGTTAGCAAGATGTGAGGAGACTAACCTCATTCTTAACTGGGAAAATGTCACTTTCTGGTTAAGGAAGGGATAGTATTGGGGAATAAGGTATCCAAACATGGTTTAGAGGTGGAAAGAGCAAAAATAGAGGTGATAGAGAAGCTACCACCACTGGTGCCAGTGAAGTGACTCCCAATTTTTCTGGGACATGCGGGATTCTACTGCAGATTTATTAAGAACTTCTCAAAAACTGCAAACCCATTATGTGCTCTCTTGGAGAAAGAGATACCCATTAACTTTGATGCTTCTTATTTGTAGGCTTTCGAGTTGTTAAAGAAGAAGCTAGTTGAGGCTCAAATATTGATAACACCTGATTGGGGGCTCCCACTCGAGCTCATGTGCGATGTGAGTGATGTGGCTATGGGTGCAGTATTAGGCAATGTAGAGAGAAGGTAATCCACTCCATATACTATGCCAGCAAGACTCTTGATGCAGCTTAACATAACTACACAGTTACTGAGAAAGAAATGTTGGCACTAGTATATGCTTTTGACAAGTTCAGATCATACTTAGTGGGCACCAAGGTTATTGTGTTCACCGACCATGCTGCAATGAGGTACTTGTTCAACAAGAAAGATACAAAGCCCTGACTAATTAGATGGATCCTATTGGTCCAAGAGTTTGACAACGAGATTAATGATCAAAAGGGGTGTAAGAACCAGATTGCTGATCACTTGTCCCGGTTGGAGAATGATTCTCACATAGGTGAGCAAATGCATATAAAGGAAGAGTTCCTAAATGAACAGCTGTTGGCATTAGAAGTGGAAAAGCTACCTTTGTATGCAGATATAGTAAATTACCTGGTCAGTGGTGTGTTTCCTCCCGATACTACATATCAACAAAGAAAGAGGTTGGCTCATGATGCAAAGGGTTACATCTAGGATGAGCCATATCTCTTCAAACAAGGGGCGGACCGAATAGTAAGAAGATGTGTTCTTAAGGCAGAGATGCGGAAGATCTTAGAGAGGTATCATGCTTCTCCTTATGGGGGGACATCACGGAGGTGAGCGGACGGCTCACAAGGTGCTACAATCAGGTTTCTTCTGGCCCACTTTGTTTAAAGATGTTGTACACTTTGTGCGGGCCTGTGATGCATGCCAGAAGACTGGCACCATGTCCAAGAGGCATGCGATGGAAATCTTTGATGTATGGGGATGGACTTCATAGGTCCATTCCCACTCTCTTTTGGTAAGCACTACATTCTAGTCGCGGTCGATTATGTCTCCAAATAATGACGCCAAGGTAGTGAGCAAGTTCCTCAAAAAGTACATTTTCGCTAGGTTTGGAACTCCAAGAGCCATCATAAGCGACGGGGGCACACCCTTTATAAATCAAACGGTAAAGAATCTGCTAGCTAAGTATGGATCAAGGTACAAGGTGGCCACAACATACCACCCACAAACTAGCGGACAAGTAGAGGTGTCTAACAGAGAGGTCAAATAGGTCCTGCAAAAAACCGTCAATGCCATAAGGAAATATTGGTTTGTTAAGCTTGGTGAGGCCTTGGGGCATATAGAACGGCATACAATACACCTATTGGCACATCTCCGTATCAACTAGTCTACGGGAAAGCTTGTCATCTCCCAGTTAAGCTTGAGCACCAAGTGTATGGGGCCACAAAAAGGCTCAATCTCGATCATGAGCTAGCTGGGAGAAAGAGATTGGAACAACTGGAGGAGTTGGATGAAATTCCGCTCCAAACATATGAGAACGCAAAGATGTACAAGGACAAGACCAAGAAATGACATGACCGATGCATTATCAAATGAAACTTTGAGCCCAGACAATAGATACTCCTTTTTAACTCTCGTTTAAAAATTGTTTCCGGGTAAGCTGTGGTCAAAGTGAAGTGGACCGTATGTGGTGGTAACCGTGAGGCCACATGGAGTAGTGGAGCTAAGAGATGAGGCCACAATCCAAACATTTTTGGTAAATGGCTCGCGTGTCAAGCAATATTATGGTGAAGAAACAGGCAGATTTGAAGAGGCCATTGAGTTGGCCAATGATAAGTTAGCACATAATGCATCGTGCGATGACGGTAAATCAGCCGCTGCATGGGAGGCAACCTGTGGTGAGGTAACAATATTTAGTTTTTCTATACTTTTATTTAAAAAATAAAACCCCGTACAAAATATAAAATTGCACCAAGTGTAGGTCCAGGACAGTGGCGCGTTACTGACCCCACTGCATTTTGGTGCAAATTTTTGCATCCTCGATTCTCGATGATCTGTTCGGTGTTTTTTTTTTGTATTTTTTTGGACAAATTAACTTGTTTTAGTATTTTGCAGCATACTCAGGTGTTCGAGAAATTTTATAGGGTCCGGAGCTCCAAAAAATATATTTTTCGAGCCCCAAATCGGTGGTTGTCCGTGCTAGGCACTCGACGCGCCTGTGTTGCGTATTAGCCTTAATTTTGGCGCACAAGTAAGTGCAAACCAAGGAAAAATCAAAGGCACAGTCCGTGGCTTGCCGCGTCGCGGTTGTGGTGTAGACATGGGCATTTCTTTTGCCTTGACCCCACGCGACCTCACCCATTTAAATACCCTTTACACATTTCTTTTTCTCACTTTTCTCCCATCTACCCGATTCCAAACCCCCTCTTCTCCCATTTCTCTAAAAATTTTCAACTTTAAACACTCAAAATTCAAACACATCCGCGTTGCACACCAAGATTCTTCAAGGTTATCATCATCTCTTGTGCACTTTCAAGACAAGTAAGTGTTCTTCACTAGTTTTTCTTGTTTTCTTGTTAAGAGTTTGAGTATTTTGATGCTCTTGGGGTGAAATCAAGTGGATGAACTTGTTTTTTCATGAGTTTTTTGATGTTCGGTGTTAGGATTCTTGGCCTAATTTCTTATTTTAATTAATTATTGTGCTAGATAGTGTGGGTATGAAACCCTAGGCCAAAAATTGAGTCTAATTTGGGGAAAATTGAGACTTTTGTAATCTCATGCCTAAATTGTTAATTATGTGAAGCCTTGTTTTTGGGTATTGCAAAATCCCAAGTGTGGGGTTGGTTAATTGAAGAATGATGCATTGTTTTGTGCCCCCCGGGTTCATTTCTGCTTGAATGTAATGTTTGGTTGATTTGCATGAAAGTACTACTATAAAGAAGATGTTGAAGATGTGAATGATGTAAAAGTGGATTGGAAGTGTTGGGTGATCTTGTTGACTTGAAATATGGGGTTATGCTGTCGGATTGTTGTCTAAAGTAGCCTGTATTGAGTTGGGAAGTATGAGTACCTTCTAAATTCTTGGCTTGAATCTAAGTGTGGGGTCGAGAGTGTAGTTAATAGTGTAGTAGGGGCCCATTTTTGTGCATATGTGTTAATGATGGCTTGTCTGTGTGTTTGCCGGTTCGCATGGCTTCCCGCGCACATAGAATAGGCCAAACTACTGGGCCAGGGGCCTCTAGCACCAAAAGAAGAGCCAGGGACATACCTGAGGTTCCTAGAGCTTTGGACACCAGGGGCTGACAGGTCTGCTTTGAGGTTAAGGCTATTAATCCGGAGGGCAAGCGCTAGAGTAAATCCCACAACGAAACCAAGTACTACCCGGATGTCCCCTTGGATACTGACTCTTTAGCCCAGGATTACCCCCATATCTTACAGCGCTGCTTGGAGTACCTGTTGATCTTTTTGTTTGATGAGCCGAGGCATTGCAACCTGAGGCTCATTCGGGAATTTTATGCAAATATGAGTAAGGTTCCACAAACTCAGGTGGTGATAGTTCGAGGGGTGGAGGTCAACATCACTCCACTTGCTATTAATGGGGTCCTCGACACTTTAGATGGGATACCTGTAGGCACGTTTAATGATCTCAGCTTCATTAACCATATAGGGCCATCCGCCACACCCTCGCAGGGGTGAAATCCACATCAAGGTTGATTCGCCATGCTAACAGAGGCTTCCATAAATCTTTCCCTTTCGCACATATGAACAGGGAAGTGCATGTATAGGTTAAAATCGTGACCTATTCTTTCTTTCCAGGACAACACTTCATGGTTGTCAAGAGAGATAGGGTGTGTCTAGCTTTTGCATTGATGATAGGGATGGAGATCAACCTTGGTGTTATCTTTAAGACTGCCATGTGGAAGGCGAAGGTGCACAAGGGGCGCAAGGATGCTTTTGGTGGTCCTATAACTGAGCTTTGTTGTCGTGCAGGTGTGCCCACAGAGGAAGCGGGCTACTGCCTATGTATTGAGGCCCCTTTATGTTATCACAAACATTAAGGGGCCTGAGGTGACCACAGGTCCAATTCTCACCACAGCAGAGAGGAGCCATAGAGATGAGCTGATCATAGCCCGCATGTACGGGGTCGAGATCGAAGACATCAAACAAGCAGATGACTGTCCACATAGGAGGACCTCCAGGAGGTTGAGACCCGATACCCTCTAAATGCCTATGCTAATACGGGATTGGGCATCAGACCTCAGTTTATCAAGCCGGTGGACGATTGCATCCCCACAAACACAGATGAGGCACGAAATGTATCTAACACAGAGGAGGATGAGATTGAGGATGAGCCACCTGTGGGTGCTGGTGGTGAGCCTATTCTTCCTGGCCCCGATGATTGAGCACCTTGATTCCCACTTCACAGGTTATGTATGCTTAGCACCGAGGGCAGTGCTAAGTCTAAGTATGGGTTGAGGATTATTCTGTTGAGTATGCATTAATTCTGTTAATTTGGCATGTATTAGGACTTTCTATTTCTTAGCTATGTTTCTATGTTCTTGTTTATGTTGGACAACATTTTTACTTTATTTTGGGTCTGTAACTATTAACTATGAGATGGTTGGATACTTGAACGAAAATGTTCTAATGATGCATTATTTTAGTGGTAGTTACTTATATCTTGAGTCTTGTGGTTGTGGTTGCGAATGGTAGTAGTAGTCATAGTTGAGTGATGGGGCCTATGATGGATGGATGACGACCGTCCGAAAGGTATTCATCAAATTGAGTCTCATTTAAAGTGTCGGTAGTTGTACAAACAAGCATTGTATGTCAAGCATGCGAACCAGATAACTATTACTTGAACTCTTAGTAATCTAATGCTTGAATCTTGTGAGTCACAAATGTGTATATGCTTAATTTTGAATTTATGTGGATAATGTGATGGTGATTCTAGTGTTAGCCTTACGATGAGAGTGTGCCAGGAGTGAGCGAGCGTAATTGTGAGTCTATGTTGCAAATAGTTGCTATAACTTGCTTGGTATGCATATTTAACTTGGTAGGAATTGGACTTAGAGGAAAGGATCTAGATGTTTCTTTGGTAGCTCAATACTGTTAAGCTGTGTACCCACCTAATGAAATCACCCTTAGTTAACTCTTTTGAGCTTTAACCTTTTTTTTTTGGTTAGCCACATTTCAAGCTGATACCTTTCTTTGATTGATCATGTTTGATCCTAATTTCTAAGCGCTTTAACATGATATGTCAAGAGGGAAGAGAACTTTAATGGACACCTAAAGGATAAGTAGGTAATTAATAATAAAAAAATAAAAAAATAAAAACAATAAAATTTATTGTGAGTATTGTAGAGTGTTGAAGTTTTTATATAGAATAGATGCAATAAAAGGTGTTGAGTTAGGAATGATTGAAAGTGATGGAGTAGGAGAAGTGTAGTGTAAGCTATGAGCGCTTGGGAACTAAGCTGTGTCAGCTATATCCATAAAAATACCCCACCAGCCCGTAGTCTACATTACAACCAAATAAAAGACCTATGTGATCCTTTAAGGAAGATTCTAACTAGGTTGAAGTCGTACATTAAGGGCAAGTCTATGGGAACTAGAAGCTACATAAGACATCTTTTGGGAGAGAAAGAGTTAATTCTGTACCCATTTTTAATCTTTTATCTAGGTTCTTAGCGGTATACATGGGTAATTCTTCTGGTGAGGGCACGTAATCATCCAAGGTTGGCAACTAGATCAGCTGTTAAATATTATGCATGAGTCCACATTTATACATGAGTGCTAGATGCAAGTTAATGCTGCTAGGGTTCTGGAGAAGTGTTTGTTATGGTTCCAAAAGTTTTGTTCATATGATGTTCGTTGTACATAATGCCTAGGGAGTCTCGTGCATGTGTCTTAATTTGACCGAGGACGGACAAAGCGCTAAGTGTGGGGTGGTGATCTTAGGCATATTTATACGCCAAATTAGCCCAAAATACCCATAAATAAAGCCTAGTTATAGGGTAAATTCATAGAGTCTAGGAGTTTTTAGTTTGATTTCTCTTATTTTGCTAATCACGGCCAATTACGCAATTTAGTGTGTTTTTGCAGGTTTTGACAGAATTATGCTAGTCCAGAGTCACACCCAGACCCAAAGGAAGAACACAATCTGTAACTTAGAGGATAAAAGTCAGTTGAATCAACAAAAATACTCAAGTGTGCGTCGCAGACCAGGGGTAAAATTGTTCAAGCTAAAAAAGGAAGAAAAAAAAGATGCGAAGCAGAAAAAATGGCACAGTCCGCGTCGCAGACTTGTGTAAAGATATGGCAATTTGATCCAGTCAGCAAATTTGGCAAAATCCAACTTAAAAGAAGCAGTTCGCATCGCGGACTTGAGGAATGCAAAGGGAAAAATTGAGTTACGCGATTTTAAGTTATATTTTGTCAAAAACATTAGGTTTTCATATTGGTTTTTATGCAAGAACTGGTAGAGACGACTGTAAACCTTTTCTCTAAGGTTAATTTGGTTAGTTTTATCATTATTTCTTGGTTGTTAATGCTTTCTAGTTCATTCATGATGTACGCAGTTACTATGAGTGGCTAATTCTCCATATTCTGGGGTTGTAGCCACAAACAATGTTTAGTTCTTGAATTTTGACATTTATGAAAGGGTTTCTTTTGAATATTCCTATATTACTTTTATCTATACTTCATAGTCTGACCAACTAAGGGGTAAATTAGTTGTTCACTCTGGATTCAAGAGATGTTGGAATGAATAGAACACAGTAATATAGGGAGCTTGTTCGACTGGGAAACTAGGTTGATTCATATAAGAGAGACCTGTGACAACTACCCTTACACCTAGCTTGGTTCATAATACGGGAAGATAATGTTAAAATACTTTTATTGGTCTATCTGTCTCCGCTCAACGATGTAGTTAGACAGTCAATAACGATAGGCAGGCAGAGGCATGCAACCCTGTTTAGGTAATTTTAACCCCGTAAATCAATAGTCAGAAACCCAGACATAGGTGCAAACTTTGGAACTATACGGCAGTGTTAAGGTTACAATCCCGAAATTGCTTTTTAATTGATATTTATTTAATAACAAAAATCAGTTTAGGGTAGAATTAATTATTTATTTAATTTCTTTTCACAAATCTCTTCAATATTTTACTAAAAACACTTTATATGTTATAACTTGGATTGTTTGCCAATTTCATTTAAATCCTTGGGTTCGACATCCCAGTCCCTTAATCAGGGCCACTATATTACTTGTTAGACAACGTACACTTGCGTGCACTAGGGAGCAACAATAAGAAACTAGTGAAATATATTTTTGAAGAGAAAATAGTATTGTAAAAATACCTTAACAACAAATTTAACCTTTTTAACTTAGGGGATTTTTTTTAACCCCCTTTCAATGTTGTGCTAGATCTTTTCTTTGTGATTTAAAGACTCTCCTCTAGTAATGCCTTCCACTTTCTTAAAAAATTTTGAATGGACAAAATTGAAATCATAAATAAAATTTGAATGCCCAATCGAAGAAATCAAAAAATTCACAGATTTTCCCTTCATTTTTCGCCCCTTATGGATTGATGAAGTTGAATTTTTCTTCATCATAGTTTTATTCTACTTGACAGGAGTTTGATTTTTCTTCGCTTTTGTAATATTTGAATTTTTTGTCGTTCATTAAAATATTCAGCTTTAGATTTAGTTTCAAGATTCACTTTTGGATTAGAATTTCTTTACATTAGAATTTACTTTTGGTTAAGGACTATTCTATATAAATAATTGTCTAGACTATGAAGAAAAGAAAAGGAAAAATGTTATTATTATTCTGATATTTCAGACTTTAAAATTAATTAAAATTTTGATTATCAAATAATTTGTTAGTAAAAGTATGTAATATAATAAAATTAAAAAGAAAAAATTAATAGATTTACGTCCTTTTATATTTAGTAGTCTTTTTTCACATTAAATTTTAATCAATTAATTATTTAGCTTCTAACTATTCAGCTCCATATTATGTATTCATAAACTAATAACATATCCATATTATAAATAATTAAATTGATTTCTCATCCTTGCCGGTATATAATAGATTAAACTAAGGAAAATTTACAGAAGTACACATATTATGTTTCACTATTTTCAAATATTCCCTATTACTTTTTTAAATTTCTAAAATCCCTCTTTTCCTATTTTTCACTCTACATGCCTGATACACTTCATTCTCAATCCCATTTCTTCTACTACAAATCCTATTTTTGCTCATAAAATCAAGCTCAACTTGATTCAGTTACTTCTAACTTCTCTCCTATTTCAACTGGCATTTTCTTTCTCTATTATCATTTTTTTTTTTAAAAAAGGTAGGTTAACTTCATCTTCCCCATTCTAATTTCATACGATTTCTTTTTTAAATTCATTGTAAAATGCATTTTTTCAACTTTCATATATTGATACATATGGGTCTACCATCCTTTAGCACTAGGCTCACTTAATTGGAGCAAGAACAAGCTATCCTAGATGGTGTATGGGGCTCTGACGATGAAGCTTTTCATGAAAACAGAAACACACCCATGATCTTATGACCATGAAAAAGGGGAGAAATCAAATCAAACAAAGACAAAACTTCAAGTTCAAATCCCTCAGATCCAAAAATCTCAAAAAAGTCGAAGAAGAAAGCCCAATCCGTAATGAATCGACTCTCTTTGCCTAAGGTTTATTTTTTCAAGAACATTAGCTATCAATGATTCTAAAAGTTGTTTGATTTAATATGAAAATATAGTGATTAATGTGGATCATATATATCTTGTATATTTTTATTTTTTGTTAGTTTTGGTGTAGGGAGAAATTGTGCGCGTGAGGTGTTTTATAAAATGCGTAGCTGAAAATTTAGACGTTGGACATTTTTTAGATTAAGTAATTAATTGTGTATGAATCACTATACATATGTGAATGTGAGGTTGTATATCTTTATCATTGTTTGATTCATTATGAAAATATAGAGATTCATATATATTGTTGGTTCATTAGCACTGTATGTGTTGAATACAGTGATTCATTACAAAAGTTTTTATTTGGTATAGGTTGATGATTCATTGGGTATATCAAACAAAATAATACACCATGCAATGATACAACTAGCCCATCCCTCTGCGAATAAACAACGTTGTTTTCCCAAATTCCAGAATGCCTCAACATAATTGCCATATTCGACATTTTTTGGCTCATGATTCGTGTTTACAACAAGAATTCCTGTTTGTTATAGTCTGAAGAATTGGAAATTTTTTATTTTTTTGAAACGTATTGTTGCCTTTATTTCAGAGATTTGGTTATAATGTGGTTAGATAATTTTTAGAGATTGGAATTTACCTTTCGTTTAAATTGTAACGGAAATTGATTACCATAATCATGACTTGTGAATCATGTATGAATCTCTTTCATAACAGTGTATCCGCATAATAGGTATTTTAAGGAATTTTTGTAAATTTGCAAAGATTTGGGATATATTAAAGTTTCTTTATTACACTATGAGATTTATGTAAGTTATACTAATGTATCAAAATTAATAGTATTTATTTAATTTTATGTATGTAATGTTATGTTTATTTTAGCAAGTACTATTTATATATAATTAATTTTTAAATTAAAACGACACATACATGCAAAATACATATGCTAAATTAGTATTTGTAAATGCATGTACAATACAATAGACATCCTCAGTAGGTATAGTAGCCTTCTACTTGAGTTGTTGGTAAGTTCCACATCTATTTGGAGCTCTCAGATATCTAGAACCATGCTTTGTCTATTTATATAAGTTATAGTTGGGAAAAGATTCAACCAAGTATTGTTCCATCAGCTAATATTCAATAGTCCATTAGATTCATATCACATGGATCACAAAACAATTTATGATTAAGATTCATTTTAAGTCATATACATAAAAAAAAAAAAAAAAAGAGTCAAAGTAACGATTTGGTTTCTTCCGCTTAAGTGAAGCATAATATATCAGATGTTTATAATAAAAAAACATAACTAATTTTATTTTACTAATTCAATTCTCAATATATGAACTTTTTTTTAATCAAATAATTGTAAGTCACAATGACTTAGCTTGTGAGATGATTTTTTTGGGAGTTGAATTAGAAAATTAAAAACTGAATATAGCTTTTAATTGACAAAACATTCATATGTTAGGGGTTTAATTAGTAAAACTAAAATTGAGCTATGTTTTTTTGATAAACTTGTTAAATATTTTTTATTTTTTATTTTTGCACTTTAAAGGAAGAAAATATTAAACAAACAAAAAATAAAAATAATTTTTAATAAAAGTCATTAGCATTAATTTTGTCATTTTTGGGCTTCTCTATATAAAAATATGTGATTTGAAACAAATCTCAACCATAAATTGTTTTGTGATCCATATGGCCTGAAACTGATGGACTTATTGAACATTACCTAATGAAATAATACTTGACTGGATCTTTTCACGTTATACTTTCGTATGTCAGGTTCTTTTTAGTATCAGTTATTAATTATACAGATACACTATTTAGAGGCTTCCTAGACTAAGTAATGTGCAGTTGTAAAGTTTTGCCTTGTGAATCCTTCAATTCATCAATTTCATTTTATGTGATATTTTTTTTAATTCATACCAAAAAAAATGTTATCTTATTCTAATTAGAAATAATTTAACTTTAAAATTTTCTTTTTACTCTTAATAAAATGATTCTCAACCATACAAATATCTATGAATGATTTTAGACTATAAATTTTAAAAATCTTTCTGTTTTTTCTTCTTAAATATCATATCAAATTAAAGAGTATCACATAAAATGAAACACAAAAAATTAAATATTAAATATGATATTACCTATTTAAAATGTAAAACATGTATAAATTAATGTTTATCCCAACTATCGTGCCAGAGTCGTAAATACAACACTTGAAGCACAAAAATTAAGGCAACCGACGAGTACGGACAAGAGGGGCTGTCGGTGGCCTAAATTTGGAAATATCGAAACTGAATATAACAATCTGCAAAGGCTGTCTTGTCTTAGATTGATCACCGACAAATTATTTACACATCACCAATTAATTACGATTAATTATTTGTATCATCTTACTCATTTTTTTAATCATCTGAAATATCTATCGTCTTAATTTTACAAGGATAAAATTTTTATTTCTATGTAATAGCTCATAAGTCAGTGATCATATTTATTAGAAATAATTATTTAGAAAAATAAATGAAAATTACTTATTATTTTTTAATTTCTTTCATACTCTAATATATCAGGAGTAGAATTAATATGATGAAAAATAAAGATATAAATCACAGCTTCTAATCATTTAAAGAAGTAATTTATATAATTTATTAAATATATGTCTAACATGTCACCATCTATTCTTGTTTGAAGTGAAATTGTTACACTATACAAGAGCCTGTGGGCCAATATATATTATTTCATGTGCCTAAATTTATATGAAACCGATAAAATTAAGAGAGTTAATAAAAAATTTAAAAATTTTAAAAATATTTTAAGTTGATAATTATTATAATTTATAGTATTTTAACATAAATTTTAAATAATATATGTTATTTAGTTTGTTCCGATTTATATGGCACGTGTGAAACTTTAAAAAACAATTAAAATTTTAAT